>MU090495.1:0-27403 GCA_014858505.1 Corymbia citriodora subsp. variegata | reverse complement strand
GCAGCCAAAGACAGCCAAGATCATAACTTTATGGCGAAACTGTATTAAATCACATTTACAAAGTAGACCAGTCATCACGAGAGATAGAAAACACTTCAATTATGTCAATGGAGTGAACATGCAGACAATGCCTTAGACCCAGCCACTCATTAGCAATGCGGCAAGAGGCTTCAGTGAACCCACACCACCAACAGCTGGGATTGACCATGAGGTCGCTGTCTAATTGCAGCATTGATAACAAAATGTATAGGTTCAATATCATCATAGCAAAACGACCGGGAATTGTGATGAACTCCATTGAAACCTTCCTTTCTCTCGCGATGGTTCAAGTTCCCGACAAAAATGCGTAGGTTCCAACAAGCAGTAGCCCAGATCGCAGTTGTTCATGTTGAAAAGTCGGGATAGAAAACAAATGACAGCCAAAGCATTCAAAAAAAGAAAGAAAGAAAGAAAGAAAAAGAACCAAGAAGAATCTTGTAACCAAGAATTCAACTTACAGTCGTGCAGTCGACACAGCGGTCAGGATTAAAAAAAAAAATACAAATTTAATCTAAGAATCGAATAGCTGGGATTGGGCATCATATCACTGTCTAATTGCAGCATTGATAACAAAATGCATAGGTTCAATATCATCACACAGAAACGACCGGGGATCCTGACGAACTCTACTGAAACCTTCCTTTCTCTCGCGACGGTTCAAGTTCCCGACAAAATGCGTAGGTTCCGACAAGCACAAGCCCAGGATCGCAGTCGTTCATGTCGAAAAGTCGGGACAGAAAACAAACGACAGCTAAAGCATCCACAAAAATAAAAATAGAAAAGAGAGAAAAAGACCAAGAAGATTCTCGCAACCAAGAATTCAACTTACAGTTGCGCAGTCGATACAAATTACTCCGACAATCGAACACCCACCGGTTCGGAACCCAAAATTTGGCCTCGATCACATCAAAGGAGCCGTCATCGCTCGCAACCGCACGACCCGTGTGGCGACGGACCCCGATCGGGGCGTAGAATCAACCGCGAGTCGAGCCTGAATTGGCAAGGAATAAAAAACGCGGGCTTTCAAGATTGGCGGAGCCTGGCACCCTCACTTGTTCTTCCCCAAGAACGCGTGCAGATGCAACAAGAAGGAAGAAAAGTGATGATCCCGAGAGCCGTCGAACGGGGACGAAACGAGATTTTGGATCGGGGCGCTCGGGATTTGGGGTGGGTTCGTGGAGATCGATACGATGTTTACGGTCCGACCGACCGCGGGGATCGGCAGTTGGACTGTTGAGGAATCATCAGACAAGTAAAAGATGACGGATTTATATTTAAATTAACACTCGGAGTTTACAATAGAAGCAATAGTTTTTTTTTTTTTTAATAATTTGTTTTGGTCGGAGATAGAGGAGATATATTTTCAGGAGGAGAAGGGGGAAAGAGAAAAAAGACAAAGACAAAGTCTTTTTTCAAATGTTAAATTAATTTTCTCCTTTTGAATTTAGAGATGTTAAAATATATTATTTTGTTTGGGTCCAATTTCGAGATGTTAAATTGTTAAATTCAAAAGGAGAAAAAAAAATTGGTAAGGAAAGCGCACGTGTGGAGAGTGGGATTTGAACCCACGCCCTTTCGGACCAGAACCTTAATCTGGCGCCTTAGACCAACTCGGCCATCTCCACTTGGTTGCGTGCTTTTTCCTAATAAAAAAAATATTTTTCTACAGTAATTTCTACGCCAGAAAAATAAAAACCATTTACACCATACAGCTCATCGAAAACTTATGAAGAAAATGTCAAATTTTGACGCGTGCTTATTTCACTGAAAACTCAAGATTTAGAAAGATTAGTCAATAAAAGATATTTTCATTTTCAACAACATTTTATGCCATGACTATTTTTGTGGGTGATAAAATAAAAACTTAGTTTATTTACTTTTATAAACAATACAATTGACAATATTTTAGAAATTTTTTTCAAATATTGAGGTTTCCGTGAAGCAAACTCATCCTTGATTTAGTTAAAATTCACGCAATAAAGGAACCAACATAACATATATGAAGATTAGGTGCATGCAACGAATTCAATGTATCATAAAATGGGAACAATTCATGTTTTTGGTCATTCATTCCTGTTCAAATTTGCGTCTCCTCGCTATCAATAAGATTAATGAAATATTTTTATGAGATTTATTGTTAAGATCGCAGATGCTCTGATACGCAAACACATAAATGAAATCAGATAATCAGTTGTAAAAAATGTGGGATGGTAGGTGACTTCTCTTAGTTACATAATTAGCAGAATACGTGTGATTAATTACTTATAATGAAGATAACATGTAGATGGTGTAATGTGTTTAAGACATATTAAGTCACTTTATCGCATGTTAAAACAGCATTTCTCACATTTAATTGCAAAAGTTTGTTTGGGCACACACGTGAAGCTTGGTAATTGTGAATAAATTTTTTTAAAAAAAATAAGCTAGTGGTTATATAAGGAAGTGCCTGGTGGGAAGTTACTAGGAACATCAATCATATATTTTCTTGATTTTTTACATTATTTTTGGTTAAGTTGTGGATATTGGAATATGCATATTTAATATACTGGCAAATCTGAGCTCATAGAAATAACCATAAAACGGTTGGAAAAACATTGAATTTGGAATAAGTTTCAGCATTAAGATAATATGAAAGTTACTTCTAATGTCATTTTTTCAACTTAAAACTATAAATCTTCGTACTAAGTGCGTATTGATCATGCGTGGTGCTTGAGCCTCATGCGCAGCCACTTCAAGGGGCGTGTGTAGCTCACCCCAATGTCCAGTTGAGACGCTGTTTTCACCAATGAACCTAGGACAGTTAACTACATGTCTCCTCAATTTTCGTAATTTTAAGAAAAAAATTTATATTCGCTAATATCTGGAAACTATGGGAACGTAACAAAAAATGAAGATATGGTTCTGTACTTGTAAAAGTTCTATGAAATCAGAGGGCTGTTCTCTGGGAACAAACGAGGGTATTACTCCTATATATATATATATATATATATATATATATATATATATATTCAGCTTTATTTGATAAATAACAGAGAATTTATAGATTAAGTATGATAAGTCTCGATTTATAGATATAGAGCTTAGTTTTGATTTATGCTCATTATTGGCCTATGGTGATGAGATGATGGGATAATATGAGATATGAACATATGGAGAAACTAGTTTTGTTTTGGAACTTAATCATGACTAGACGTCATTTTCAGGGTTTAATCACGGTTGATGCGATTTTCAAGATATAACCATAACCAATATAGTTTTCGGGCCTTGTTACCCATTGAAGTGTAACTATAGGGTTCTTGACATGAGCAATTGAGTTTTGATTTATGATTGTTATTATGTTAATGCATTGAATTGTTGGACTGCTTGATTGAGGTGAATGCGTATCTCCAATAAAATTGCATTATTCATAATTTAATCCCATGAAAATGGTATTAGTCACTTGCTGAGCTGTGATTTTTCTCACCCACCTTTACCTTTCTAGGTTCTAAGCTAAGGAATCTTGATTGTCGCGTTGCCGACGGGAATTATTGCGAAAGGATGATTTTTGTCAAAATTAATTTTGGGAATTTTCTGGAGAACGGTAGACACTTGGGAATTTTTAGATTATATCTCTATCTTTTAAATATTAATGATACTATGGTAGTTGCAATTACATTTACGGGATTTTTATGTAATAAACATTTCACACATTTAAGGTTAATTGGAATTTGTGTCAAATAGTCCTTAAACTTTAGCCCGATGTACAATTTGGTCTATAAACTTTTCATTTATTCAATGTGGTCATTGAACTTTTGCTACATGTTCAATTCGGTCCCTAAATTGTATGAAATTATTCAATGTGATCATTCCGTAATTATTCAAGATCGGGGACTATATTGAATATTTTCATATAGTTAGGAATTGAATTGAATTGGACATTTACTAAAAGTTTAGAGACTAAATTGAACGAATTATAAGTTAAGGAATCACATTGCACATTGAGTTAAAGTTCAAAGAGTATTTAGTTGTTACTCCTAATTGTTTCTAGGGTTTTGTCCTTTATAAGTTGAAGGGCAATTGTGTCATTCCCTTGTATTCTAATAATGCTAGGATATGACTATGGGGAAGGTTCATTTTAGTGTACCAAACTGTGGTTGTATCGTACAACAAAATGCTCGGATGAAAACATGAAGTGGTGAAACATCACGGCACAAATGGGAAGCGGCCACTTCCCACACGTAAGGGTTCGGGAAAGTGGCTTACTTTCAATTGTTACAATTCGTTGATGATAGCAACACCTAGAGAGATATAAGGGTTCAATACCGGATATCGGGGATGATAGCTTTTAGGGTGGGTAGGTTCCAAATCAAGAATTTGAAACCTACCCTATTAGAATCAATTCCCAATTTCTTAAATCTAGAGCCTAATCTATTTTTCCAGTCCAATTTTGAGTTATACTTGAAAACATGTTCTTCTTTTGTTCCGTTTTTTGGTTTCATTTTTTAAGTATTATGATGATGAGGGGAAAAGTATAAAAAATGTCATAAACTTATTGTGCCAATTTATTTCTAAACATTTTAAAGGTGCCGATTGAGTCTTAAACCTTTTGACTAGTGCCAATTTAGTCATAAACCTTATAATGATACAAATTCAATCCTAAATCTTTTGAACTAGTACCAAATTAGTCCTAAAACTTTTGACTTGGAGTCAATTCAATCATTCCGGCTAATTTTAGCTAAGTATTAAATTGACACCAAGTCAATAGATTTAGGAATAAATTAACATTAGTTCAAAATGTTTAGGATTAAATCAATACCATTAAAAAATTTATGACTAAATTAATATCAAGTCAAAAGGTTTAGGATTAAATTGGCATAAAGTCAAAATGTTTAGAACTAAATTCTTACCGATACAATAGGGTTAGGACTTTTATGATATTTTTCCCTGATTATGTATATCCTCAAAGTGGGTAACTCTTTTACTGTATGAAAAATTTGGTATGTTCATCTTATCGGATTGACATAGTAAATGAGGAACAGGTATGTACCTGTAGACAAGGCACAAATAGCAGCGCGAACCACCATTAGGCCAGGCCCATAATAGGATCAAACTTGCGAACAGGTATGTACCTGTAGACAAGGCACATATAGCAGCGCGAACCACCATTAGGCCAGGCCCGTAATAGGATCAAACTTGCGGAACAGCAGGTTTTTCAAAGCTTCTCTCTCTCTCGCTGAAGTCGTATTTCGTTGCTCGCGATAGCTTTCCAACTCGAGCATGGCGGATCGTTATTTCCTAAACGCAAGGTAGGACTTTGTGCCGGAAGCTTCCGTGGAAGATACTGTCACCGAAAGAGCCAGGGACTCACTCTCAAAGCTCCTCTACCCCTCGCCCGTCTCAGAAAAGCTGAAAATCAACTTTCGGGTAGCCTCACAGGCAGGGCTCAAATGGTGAGCGAGTCCCTCAGCTTGCGATCGCTCGGAGAAGAAGAGGAGGAAACGCGAGGGTTCCTGCGGCCGAAAAAGCGCGAGGGCAACTTCCCAGTGTGAGCGAAGAGGAAAGGAGTGGCGAGCTATGCTCGAGAAATGGGAGACGAAGAAGAAAAAGATGCTAGAGAAGTTAGGGTTTTCATCTTTTGTGAAACCAGTTTCAAAAATCGATCCAGTTCCCGAGTGGTTCTCACTGGGAGTCAGGAATCAAATTGGTTCCTGTCAGTTCCAAATATTTGAAACGGGGACTCGGACTTGTTTTTAGGGCAGTCCGAACTGGTCGCATGCCCCTATCGGAGATGACCAACTCACTATGACATATATATCAACAAAGCACCCTACCACATAATTCTTATTAAGAGTGTATGAGTAACATTTCAAATTTTCTCCTGTTTTATATGGCACTTTACGTCTTACTATAAATCCATTCCATGGGGTGTACCGTTGGGAGATTGACTCTCAGTTAGATTACATGTGAACTTATCTTAGAGCTAATGAGTTAATAAAGTACAATTGTTTTTGGCAAAGGCTGCAATTCCTTTGTCCCATCAATTTCCTAAATGAACCGTCCATTTGTTCATCTAGTTTGTTAAAAGAAGTCTAAAATGCTAATTTTTTTCACAATCACCCAAGTAATTGAAAAAGACCTAACTCTTCATAAAAGATTTACGGGACACTCGTATCAACTACAGCATCTTGTGATAAAAGTTGGAGCCTTGTGCAAAAGGATCTTCCTACTCCGTTCTTTAAGCACTCCCCATTAAGAATTCATCAACAACATAACAAAGAAAGCAAACAATCATGCCTAACTTAGAAACCCTACTCAAAATTAGGGGTGTGCAACGGAACCACCCAAATCAAACCACACCGACTGATTTTAGGCAGTTCCCATGGGTGATAGTTTGGTTCTTATTCTTGGAACCAATGGCCAGTTGGTCTGGTTCCCGATTCTAGAGTGGGAACTAGACTGACCAAACCAGATTGGATTAAATACATATTTTTTTATTTTTTTATTTTCTTAAAAGACTAACTTTCCCAATTTCCCTTGATCATTCAATTGCCTCCCTCTTGCATGTGTCTTGCACTCAATGACAACAATGACTCTCTCCCTCTCTCCTATGGGCAAGGTAACTCTCTTGATTGATTTCGTATTTGGCTCAATTTTTCTTGATGTGCGACTCTTTTTTGTCGTTTTACATGAGGCTTGACGGTTTGGTTTGTCTTTAGAGGAGTGAAAGAGGGACGAGGGAGTGGTTTTGTTAAGCATTTTTTTTGCATATTTGTGATTTGTTGCAAAAGTCAAATAGAGACTGGTTTATATTAAACCAGACTGAACCGATCGGTCAGTCCGGTTCCCAGTTTCAGGACCGGTTGGTTTGGTCCCTAGTTCTCAAAACAGGAAACCAGTCCTCCTAGTCCAATTTCTAATTCCATTTGAAATTGGATTATGCCGAAAATTGATCACCCCTACTTAAAATTGAGTTTAGTTAGAACTTCACAGTGGTTGGAAGACGCTTGTTAGAGAAACCAAAAGTGCGTCAGGTCTTCAAGGACGACGAGAGGAAAGCCATCCGTGAAGCCGTCTCCCTGCCCTTACCTATGACATAGGAATTGGAGGCCCATCTGAATTTGTACAGACCAGCACTAATTAATACATATCTTCTGTGCTGATCCTTTGCCTCATTAAATGCGACTAAACAAGCTGAGTAGAAAGTTGTAATAGGATGAGAAGAAAGAGAGCAGGTCGCAGCTTTCAGTCCTAAACTTTGTGATTTTGTCCATTTAATTTTAAATCTTTATACAATATTTCATTGTAGTCATTCCGGTCGATTTTTATCAGAAACTGTTGATGTGACGATGTGCCCTTGTAAGATGGCCAGGATGACTAAATTGCCACATCATTGTAAGACTCGTTTGTTTACATTCCAAATGGACGAGGTTGTTGCACATTGGAGGTTGGTTTACATGGAACATGAATAGCAGCAGATGCCGATTCATATTTACTTATGAGCAGACGGGTCGATGAAGAAGGATGAAGTAGTGATGAGTTGGATTATCAAAACTAGAATGTGACCTTAACTCAGTGAACTAGTCTAGGGGTGTCAACAGGTCGGTTCGGGTCGGGTCTTGATGTTACCCGACCCGACCTGAACAATAAGGGTCATGTCATTTGACCCGACCCGAAATACATAAAACATAAAGCAAAAAAAACGGGTCAGTTCGGGTTGGGTTTCGGGTTTTTTTATTAAAAAATATTATAATTTTTTAATAAAAATATTATAAAGGGAATTCGAAATACTCTTACGTGACGTTGCGAGATCTCGTCCAATTCATCCGTGAACCATGACGCCGCAAGTCCTCGTCCAACCTGTTCGTGAACATCTCCGTAGACAAATAATTTTTTAATAAAATTATGACAAAGAGAATTCGAAATGTTCTTATGTGACATCGCAAGGTCTCATCCAATCCGCCCGTGAACATTTCTGCAGAAAAATATTTTTTAATAAAAAATTATGACAAAAGGAATTCGAAATGTTTTTACGTGACGTTGCGAGGCCTCGTCCAACCCGTCCGTGAATATCTCTGCAAACAGATAATTTTTAATAAAAAATATGACAAATGGAGTTCAAAATACTTTCGTCCGACTCATCCATGAACATCTTTGTAGACATATAATACTCCTCCTCTAAAGTTCTACGTCGGCCGCAAAAAGAAGCAAATCATATGGAAGATGGGGAGAGAGAGAGGGGGGGGGGAGAGGGAGAGAAATTGATGGGGCCTGACCTAAGGGGCGACGATGACGACAAACCTGTGAGATGAGATGTGCTAGATAAGTTGCGAATATAAGGAGTTATAGAGAAGATAGCTTAGATGTGTGTGTTTGGGTTGAAACCTTTAATGTGTTTGTTCCGACCCTAACTTGACCCAAAACATGTATTACATTTGTGTTTATAATTGTTACCCAAACAATATTAAGACCTGAAACATGTAGCATACTTATTTCATATTCAGGCCGTATTCGGGTCATGTTCGGATTGGATTTAATGGTTTTTTTGACACCCCTAAACTAGTCATTAAGAAGAGCTTTACGTGATAAGAGCCTTAAGATGTGATGGACGAAACTATTTTACATGCCTAAGAAGAAGATAGTGGACAATCATCATGAGTTATACTTGGTTTAGCACTATACAAGTTTATTTCCCTGAGGTCCTTGTAATCCTTAATAATTTGCATTTACTGATTGCCTTTTTCTTTTCAAACAGCCGGCATAAGTACAGCGAGAGTGACAAAACTTGGCACGGGGAGACACTTAAGTGCCAAAAGTTACAAAATGTATACTTAAGTGCCACTTTTTTTAAAAAATGGATCACTTCAGTGTCAAGTCATCGGAATTCTACCGGAAATCCTACGTGGCAATTTTTTATTAATTTTCTTGCCTATGTGGCTCGCCGAAAACTAAATCGGCGAAAAATCAGCCAAAACGATGTCGTTTTGGTTGGCGTGGATTTTAAAAAGTATTAATTAAATAATTAAAAATATATATTATTAGAAAATCGATTTTATAAAATAAAAAATAAAAAGAAGAAGAAGAAGAAGGGGATCAGTGAGGGCTGTGCAGCCCTTGCCGCCGCCACTGTTGCTGCCCCACCCTTGCCAGAAAGGGCCGGCGAGGGTGGGCAAGGGTCGGCCGGGGTCGTCGGGCCTCAGCTAGTGGCTGGCGACCCCGACCGGCCTATGGCGAGGGCCTGCGGGCCCTCGCCCAGATTTGGGGTGAGGGTTGTGACCCTCCCCCAGATTCAGCTTGCAGGCCCTCGCCGTAGGTCTGCTGGGATCGTTGGCCACTGGCTGGGGCCCGACAACCCCGGCTGACTCTCGCCCACCCTCGCCGGGAAGGGCCGGCGAGGGTGGGGCGGTGGCAAGGGCTACACAGCCCTCACCGATCCCCTTCTTTTTCTTCTTCTTTTAAATAAAATTGATTTTAATTTTTTTAAAACATAACGTGGACAAATTTTTTTTAAAAAATTACCACGTGGATTTTTTTATTTTGAAAAAAATGCTCCATCAACAAATGAAGTCGCCGGAAAATGAACACGTGATAATTTGGTCGGAATTTTTCGCTGTTGGCACTTAACTGATCCATTTTGCTTCGATTTTGGCACTTAAGTGTACCTTTTGTAACTTTTGGCACTTAAGTGTCCCTCCATACCAAGTTTTGGCACTTCAGAGATTCGTACCTCTCAAACAGCCGCATGTCCCATCTTATTTTAGCAATGACAAAGACCATGAAATTTGTTATAAAGATTAATGTGAAAACTAATGGATCTTCTAATCATATCAAGGCGAGATGGTGAAATCACTATAAAAATAAACAATAATGAACACGAGAACCGATCGCAAATAAATCATTCAGAGAGTGCAATCACTTGCACAGTCAAACGTTTCCTCAGCTTTAGGTTACGCACAATCCCACGGGGTAATTGCTCCATAAATAAATCACTAGGAAGTTACCTCACAGCTAGAAACCCTCAGTCTCCACAACGAAAACGTCGGCGTGGAATGCGATGAGCTTTCCCTGTCAAGCACGATACACCGCCGTAAAGAAATCTTCTCATTGCTTTTTTACAGGAAAGAAGCCTAATTCTGATCAGGTCATTTCGGGTTCCCCTGAAGGCCACGTTGATATCCATATTATTTGAGTCTTAGAAAGCAAAGAAAAAAAGAAGCAATATAAAGTGTCGATATATGGATATAGACCGAGTACAAAAGTATATTACAAAATTTTTAAGTAGTTTCAAAATGATCGAGTACATAAAGTAACAAAAAGAGACAAAAGACAAAGTTCCTTTTAGGACATCATGTGCGAACATGATTTTGAGATAGAAAGAAAGAACAAAACAGAAAATGAAAATCCCCAACCTCTTGGACGATTTCTTTTTATCATTTTACCGTATTTTCAAAGCACTCAACACTTTTGAAGTATCTCGTATTGACACCTGATATATCTTCTTTCCGTAGAGTTTTCCAAAGGCTCGGATAATATGAATATCAGCATATCCTCCGATTTCTTTGCCATCGCCTTCAAGAAAGCCCGAGAAAACCTGGTCAGAATTATGTTTCTTTCTTGTAAAAGCAATGAGAAGATTTAGAAAACCAGAAGCTCTACGCACGGAGAGGCCATCTAGATCTGATAAGCACAGGAGAGGGAGATTTTGATTAGCAAATCAGGCTCCTTCTCCTTCGACAAGGTCTTGACCAATTGTGGATACTTTCGGTTTTGAGAGAGTGGGCGTGTTGTTCAATCACACGCATCCTCATTAATTAATATTATCAAATGTATGGAGTGACATCGGCTAAAACAATCTATGGAATGAGTTGCTAAGATGATCAATTTAACTATGACCAAAAGAAAAAAAGTGGGGGTATGTGAAAGTGGCCAAATCTAATACTCATATAAGAACACAGTAGGGAGAATTGCCGAAAAAGTCCTAAACCTATTGCAGTTGTGTCAATTCAGTTCTAAACCTTTTGTTTTGACCAATTCAGTCCTAAACCTTTTGTGATTGTGCCAGTTGAGTCCATCCGGCCAAATTTGACCGGCCGGAGCTGACGTGGACACCGGCCGGCGCCGGCGATAATATTTTAATAATTTTTTTTTAATTTTTTTCCGAATTTTTTATTATTTTTTCTATTTTTTTTTCTTCTTTTTTTTTTCTCCCCCTCCCTGCCCCCCCGCCAGTGGCAGTGGCCGGCCAGCTCTGACGAGGTTGCCGGCCACTGTGCGAGGGCCATGAGGGTCGCGAGGCCCTCGCCGGTGGCCAGCGAGGGTTGCAGCCCCCATTAGACCGGCCACCCTCGCCCAAACTAGGGCGAGGCCTGGGGATCGCGGCAAGGCAGCCTCGCCATGGCCTGGCCACGGGCGAAGGCGGCCTCGCCTGCGGCTGGCGAGGCCATAGCAACCTTCGCCCAGGCCCGCCATGGCCTCGCCAGCCACGGGCGAGGCCGCCTTTGCCCACGGCCAAGCCATGGCAAGGCCGGCCTTGCCCAGATCTAGACGAAGCCGCCTCGCCACGGCCGGCCTCACCCAGATCTGGGCAAAGCTGAGGCCGCGACCCTCGCCGACGGCCCCCAGGTCTGGGCGAGTCTGGGTGAGGTTGCCGGCAAGGGCTTCGAGGCCCTCGCGCAGTGGCCGGCAGCCTCGTCGATACTGGCCGACCATTGCCGCCAGCCGGGGGGGGGGAGGGGAGAAAAAAAAAGAAAAGAAAAAAACAATAAAAAAATTATTAAAATATTATCGCCGGTGCCGGCCGACATCCACGTCAGCTCCAGCCGGCCAAATTTGGCCGGATAGACTCAACTGGCACAATCGCAAAAGGTTTAGGATTGAATCGGTAAAAAAAAAAGGTTTAGGACTGAATTGGCACAACTACAATAGGTTTATGACTTTTTCGGCAATTCTCCTGAACACGGTACGACGTTTGACTAAACTGATAATATGAAAGTGTGATCGTTCTCATGGATAGCACAATGATCACCCATATGAATTGAAACTATGATCCTTCTCATGGATAGCGCAATGATCACCACATGAATAAAGTGTTGCAAGATATTATGAAAGTGTGATCGTTCTCATGGATAACACAATGATCACCCACAAGATTGGGACATGAATGTCGAAAAGTCTTTGGAGGTGATATAACTTGGTTTCATCGGAGTCATCTAGCCAACCACGTGGGGGAAAGACCCTGCAGTTCTTCAGGGGTGTAAAAAAGAACCACCCAAACCAAACACGTCCCGAATAGTTTCTCAGTTCGGGTTTACGCAATTCATGGTCACAAGACACATGTGGCTAGGGGTGTCAACGGGTTGGGTTTTGATGTTACCCGACCCGACCCTAATCCTACAGGGTCATGCTTTGGCTCGACCCGACCCGACCCGAAATGCATTAGACCCAAACAAAAGGGTCGGGTCGGGTCGGGTCGGGCCAGAGCGTGACCCTTTATAAATTTGGTTTCAATTTCTTGTTTATCTCAAAAACTCTAGAGAGTTGAGAGCCAAAACGTACAGAGAGAGATAAAAACTTCTCTCTTTTATTTATTTTATCCTACTTTACCATTTTCTCTCAACGGATGAGAACCAAAACGCACAGACGATACCAGTGTCAAAAAGGCTTGTGTGCGACCCGTTTTGACCCGACCCGACCCTAAATTTAGGGTATTTTCGGGTCGGGTTCGAGTATGGAGCCGGTATCAAAAAATACCCTAAGTTTAGGGTCGGGTTGGGTCGGGCCGGGTCGGCTCGGGTCTTTTTGACACCCCTACATGTGGCCCTTTATTTCCGGATCGATTTAGGTATTACGAAGGCGAGAACCAAACCGGCCCGTGGACACCCCCATAAGTATGGGGATGACTCGTAAGGCCTTTGATTGACTAAAGCCTTATTTCCATCAGATGCAACAATTTTCGCTTGACACAAATTGCTGGTCTGTAAATTAAAATATTAATTAGGGGCAAAATATTTGTTGAAAACTAATTAAAGTAAAATATTGGGATATGTTCAGCAGAAGTCCTAAAACTTGTGAGGATAGTGCAATTGATTCCTAAAACTTGTCATATTGATTTATTTGAGTCCTTCTGTTAACACCGTCAATTTACACTAATGGAATTGCTGACATGGCATTTTTATCTTATTTTTTATTTTCCACATGGCATTTTAAAGTAATTTTTATTTTTCATATGGTTTTTTTATTCAATTCTTTTTAAATTAGATTAAAAAAATATATTTTTATTAAAAAACAAAACTAGAAAAAAAAGTGGTAGAATTAAAAAACAAAATAAAAATTTGTTCAAGTCTTCGGCCGCCACCGCCCACGCTGGAAGGGCTGGGGCCGGCCCTCATTGGGGGAGGGGACGACGACCATCACCCAGTGAGGAGGAGTCTTTGCTAGCACCAAGTGAGGGTCGGCGACCCTCGTGGCAAGTGTGAGGGCACCCAAATCTGGGCACGCCGAACCTCACAGGGGGCTGGCGACCATCGCCCGCCCTGGGTGAGGTGTCGCAAGCCCCCGACGAGGCTTGCCTAGGCCTAGCGACAGTCGTCGACTCTCACCTGGGGCCTGCGACGCCTCGCCTAGGGCAGGCGAGGGTCGTTGGCCGCCCATGGGGTCGACGTACCTAGATCTGGGCGCCCTTGTGCTCGCTGCAAGGGTCGCCGGCCCCTGTGAAGGTCGGCGTGCCCAGATTTGGGCGCCCTCGTACTCACCGCAAGGGTTGCTGGCACTCACATGGGCCCAGGCAAGGGCCGGCCACCCTCGCCCAGGGTCGTTGGCGCCAACTCTTCCGACGATGGGCGACGGTAGAAGCCGAAGCCCCTGCCCTTCTCCCTTTGTTTTTTTTTTTCAGTTATTTTTTTTTAATAAAATTTTTGGTTTTCTTTTTCATTTTTTTAATTTAATTAAAATAAGATTGAATAAAATAACAATTAAAAATGCTGATGTGGAATTAAAAAGTAAAATAAAAATGCCACGTCAGCATTTCCGTTAGTATAAATTGACGGTGTTAAAGGAATGACTTAAATGAACCAACATGACAAGTTTTAGGACTCGATTGCACTCTTTGCAAGTTTTAGGACTTCTGCTGAACATATCCCTAAAATATTTTAGGAGCACATGTGGCTCTTGCTACGTGCTTACTCCAACTCCCGATTGGGACGCAGTTTTCACTATTGAACTAGGCACGTCTTGTAATTTTTAAGAATAGTTCAATATTCGTTAATTTTTGGAAATCATGAGAAATCACTGAGAAATGAAGATATTTTCATGTTCGTATAGTTATAAATTTTTTGTGGAATCAGAGAGCTGTTCCTCTTAGTTTATAATCTTTGATATTATGAAAAATTCAGTTCTCTGGCCTTCGAGGGTATGTTTATGATGTTTGGTTGAACAAATTATGTTTGGGAGCCAAAGGAAATCCATGATTAACTTGCGGTGTTTTTATTGTAAATCCTATATAGTTTTATAAACCGGCATGATTTAGTCGAGTAAATCAAATATTTTTTGGCATGGCATATTACTTTACAAGGACATGGAAGAAAAACCAAGGTTTACGGCATGCTATTTTAAACCGAATCCGGCTTCGGTTACTTTTCAATCATGTGGGATGCTGCAGTAGCACGTGTTGAAAAGATATCAGCATGGAAAGATTGAATTATTTGATTTACGCTCGTCACCCACCACATCATGTGGATAAAATGTTCAGAATTCGGGACTCGGCTATCTACTCTTACTATTATGGGAGCTTTCTTTAATAAACATTTCGAACATTTAAGAGTAATCGTCCTTAGGGTTTCGTCCTTCATTTATTTGAAGGGCGGCCATGCAATTCCCTTAAATTCTAATATAGGTTTAGGGGGGAGTTTCGTTCAAATGTCTCAGCAGTTTCTGCAAAACTCCTGTCGGGAAAAAGAAGGATAACGCAGAAACAAGACTCCGGCCCTTTTTGCATGGACGGCGTTTTCCCGTCCCTCAGTGCAAGTGCGCTCTGATACCTCTTTGGAGTTGCCTTGCTTAACAAGGCACAGAGAGAGAGAGAGAGAGAGAGAGAGAGAGAGAGAGAGACCACTATTGTAATGACTGAAGTCTAAGTCCTAGTAAAAGATTGTTTAAGGATTAGCACTATTGTAATGAGTGGACTCCAAGTCCTAGTAAAAGAGAGAGAGCACTATTGTAATGAGTGGAGTTTGAGTCCTAGTAAAAGATTGTTTAACGATTAGCACTATTGTAATGAGTGGAGTCCGAGTCCTAGTAAAAGATTGTTTAAGGATTATTATCATGGCTTGACACTTTGTTAGTCACAACCGAGTTTATCAGTGTTATTTAAGCAATGACCTTGCTAATTTGGTGCCATGTTAATGCAAGAAAAAATTTGACCAAAAAAAAAATATATGCAAGAAACATACAGGAACATCATTTGATCACATGGTATGGGGACAGGTTCTTTTCCCACCCTGTGGTCATGGCTGTGACAAAGCCCTGCTTTGTATAGCCATTTTTAAAGGTTGGGAAATGCGATCACCGAGTTTAAGGAAATTGCTTTTGTAATAATATAATAATAAAGCTTGACCGAATCTTCCTTTTACATTCTGGGCATTTTTCGAGGTTAAAGGACGGAGATTTTCTCTTCTAATGGATCTTCATCATTACAATTCCCTGCATTTTGTATGATAAAGTGTCATGTAGCAATTGTGCCTGGTATGTAGCATTTTGACAAACATAAGTTCTTTTCCACATCCTAAGAAAACATAACCATGCCACGCGGTCAGATCCATTTGATTACATGATCTGGTATGGGGACAGGCTCTTTTCCCATCCTGCGGTCGTGACTGTGACAAAGGCCTGCTTTGCATAGCCATTTTCAAAGGGCGGGAAATGCGATCTCCGAATTTAAGGAAAATTGCTTTTGTAGTAATATAATGATAAAGCTTGACCGAATCTCACTTTTACTTTCTGGGCTTTTTTCGAGTTTAAAGGACGGAAGATTTCTCTTCTAATGGATCTTCGTCACTACAATTCCTCGCACTATGCATCATAAGGTGTGTCATGTAGCAATTATGACTGGTACAAATCGACAAACGCGAGTTCTTTTTAACATCCTAGGAAAACATAATCAAGCCACGCGGCCACACATAAAAATCATAACATTGACATGAATTGCACTGGAGAAAATGGATTCGGCAAGACTTTTCAACACCGACACCTCTGGTTTGCTCCATGTGAATTCCAGAGCATCAATTTGTGTCAAACCAATTTCTTTGTTGCATCCGATGGAAATAAGTCGAAGAACCATTTGACCACCAGAAAACTACACAGACAAGGTTGAGAAAATCCTGTGTTTCTTGATAATAGGGGCTCTTTTTCCACAGCCTCTCTTGAGACGAATTTGGGCGCTTTCTTATCGACGAGCATAATTTTCTCTGGGGTATCTCTTCAAGAGTTTTAGTTTCAAAATACACTCCAAAGAAAATTGTACTTTCTTAGAACAAGAGGATGGACAATATCCATTGTTTACTTTGTTACGATTTGAAAAAAAAAAATTCTAAAGATACCGCTTGTATCACTTAAAAGAAGTGAATGAATGCAAAATACATTTAACATCTGTAAAAATATTTGGACATAAATTATTTTTGACATTGAAAATAATTTTTATTAACTAATTATACAAGCAGTATAAACAATCATTTTTAAGAAAATATTTTTCAAATTATTTATAATTTGCAAAACAAACACAGCTTTCGTTCTTGAACGTGACTTCCTCTTGAATTGTTGCTTGCCATGCGTTGTTGCTCCTTTCGCTTTGCGATACAAGGCAAAAGGAAGGATAGAGGTTAATTCTTCTACTAATCACTAGTTTATTAGTCTTATATCGATGGTTTTGTCCCCACGCTTTTACATGAAACAAAGATCCAATGATAGGGAATGCCTCTGTTCACATTATTATTATTATTATTATTATTATTATTATTATTATTATTATTATTATTATTATTCCTAATTTTAATGCATTTTTTCAAGATAACATTTGAGAATATACTTGTTCACTTTGCAACTGCTTCCTCAAGGGTTGCCTCTGTTCATTAAGACATAGATATAAATTTATGTCGACTTTTGGAATAATTGAAATAAAATCATTTTGAATTTTCTTTCCTAAAACATACAATCATCATTTCAATTGTTTCCCTTAAAAGACTATTGAGAAACACTAGAATTGTTATCTAATATTCTTATTAAGACTTTATTATATTTTGAAAGAAATATTAAAATTGTTGTGGGTCTACCAAGCACTATATCGAGGATCTTTTAACGTATAGCTTTTTCTCTAATCTATGCTCTCATTTCTTGATTTCAGAGCGGCAAGCATTTTGTAAGGAACTGCTACCAATTTCATACAATTCTCAAGATGGTTAGAAGGTCAAATTTCGGAAGGATTCATCGGTAAATTCTCTAACTCAGTCGCCTTCTCAATAAAGTAGGCGACTAGTTCAAGATCTTGGGAATATTTCCCAAAAAGAAAAGAAAAAGAATAAGACCTAAATATCTCGATTAATTCAAGAGTCCTTGTGGTCGGATAGGGAGAAAAACATGAAATATCCTTAGAATGTGATATGCTTACCATTAGTGACGTATGTGCTCACATCAGTCAAAATTATAGCTCGATCGTTAACTCGTGTGGCCAAAGCTAAACAGTGAATTGATGTGTGGGAAAACACGATATCTCTTTCTCGTTAGGTTTTAGTACTGTCTAACGACAGTCTCGCTTTGCTTTTCCACATGCCAATACATTGTCAATCATCTTTGGTCGTTTCAACTGCTGAGAGAGAGAGAGAGAGGAGAGAAAAAAAGAAAAATAAAAAGAAAAAGAAAAAGCAAAGAGTACGCCGGCTCGGGGAATCAAGCTTTGGGAAGCGAAAGCTAGCCCACTGCGGGTCACCTTGAGTGGTCACAAGCGGGGCAGCTGGCGAGCTACGGTCAACATGAGATTGCCACGAGGGATGGCGTGCTCTCGTTCGTGGGGGACAAAGCGATGGACTTTCTTGACGTCGTGTCGGGAATTCGTTGCTGCGTCGCATCAGCTTGATTGTCCCCATTTGCGAGTTCACACACTCCTCCGATTTCGAGCTATTTTGGTGGATTTCGGCTCTAGGAGCACGTGACTTTTACGTTGTCTTTTCGTCAGAGGAGAGCATGCCTGACTCGTCACGACGGTGGGAATGGAGGAAAGAAGCCTTCGCGTCTCCATCGCTAGGCCCACCGTGAAGAAAATATTTGTCACGACGGTGTCCACACGACACAAAAACGGAATCGTCTGTTTTGTCTTGTTCTGCTTTGTTTAGGGAGTTGCCGTTTCCATCACAGGATTAGCCCCCCCTGCGAGCCCATGGAGGTCACGATGTGATGGATCGCATGTTTTTCCCATCATAGAAATTAGAGCTTTTGTTCCCTTCTTCGACCACGTTTCACTGACGTCAAAGTCAACATCGGCGTTGAGTTAAAAAGATGGCTTACAGCGAAAATGATATTTTATGCAACCCATCTCGAAAGTGTTGTTAATTCACGCAGGCACACAGAAATACGTAACCCGACTAAGAAAACTAATTATCAGATTAATCAATATATTTCAGATGGCATTGCAAGATTTTTTCCTGATGTGGGCTAATATTAATTAAAATTAAAATTTATCATTTTACGAGATTAATTTAATAAAGTAATATATAAGATTTTTTAATTAGTTTAATATGGGACCAATTAGTATGAGCTGAATTGAGCCCGGCTTATAATGAGAGGACTTGGCTGAAAACTCTATAAATAGTACTCGAGTCTCTTATTTAACCTTACAACACACAATTAGCCTCACCAAAGGAGCATCTATATACATTAAGGGTGAATGGTAGTCTCACTAAGCCAATGATACAGAGAGGGCAATAGAGGAGAAGCGCTTGAGCTTTGAATCGTCGTTATAGATTCCAAATCAAGTACGCAAATCTCTCGACTTGATTATATGTGTTCTTGTTTTTAGCTACGAAGATCTTGGGTGTGCTTTCGTGACCAACATATTTTATTAGAGTCTTCCATGACGATAAATTGAACGTACTGTTTTTGTCCGTTTTTGTGATTTTTGTACAATAAAAAATCAATTATGATCACATAAATGGAACAAGCTCGCTGAGATGAGCATTTTGAGCAGTCGGGTGGCACATGCGACCACGCGCCATTGCGGCATCGGTGCATGGCGGCTATGCATTGCACACACTAGTTGACAAGCTTTAGGGTTGATGTCAGTGACCCAGACGCAACCTGTGACAGACCTAACCCAAACATAGCCCTGACTAGTGATCCAACCTGACCTAGTCTAATCGGTTCTTTGATTGTTGAATGGTCGGATCGGCAGTTCACACTAATCAATTACAGCTTGTGCATGTGCTACATGCACTACAAACTTCAGCTGTGTATATGGGTTCGTCCAACGTCCGATTAGGGCATTCTTGTTACTTGTGTGCTTGTATGAAGATGCTCTACACCGTGGTATATTTATTTTATATGTTAATGATTTTATGATGTGAAAATAAATACGAGACCCTCAATACGTGTATTTTTAGGGTATTTTTGCATATTTTTTTATGTATTTTTCTATGATTTTGAAAATAGAGGCGTTGGCTCACATGAATATTATCACATAAAGAATGTGTAAAGTGTGATTCATTGATAGCATGTATAAGGTTTAACATGCATCAATAAATGAAGCAATATAATTGGCATGATATGTGATTTTAGTGACAAATTGCCCCCTCATCAAGTCTTAAATCACATGTATAAGGAAAATATGAGACATAAAACTTATATCCCCAGTATGAGTGATTTTCAATGATTCAATTGGGTTGTGACTGTCAAAGTGGCACACTTGATTGGGTTTGAGAAATGTCGGTCTCATATTGTAGTGAGATGTCTCTTGTACTAATATGTGGTCATATTCCTGAAGGAGATGATTATGTATTAGTTCATGGAGGAATACATAAACAATATATGGTTGAAAAGTGATTGATCCTAATGTTTCATACACCCAAGTGGTGAATTCACGAAGGTTTGAATATATTCTCAAGGCCACCATTATGTGGAGAGTATACAATTGCATGTCATGGATTTTGCCCAAATGTGATTATACGATGATGCATGTAATTTTCTGGATGTGTATTTATATGGTTTCAAGTTACACAATCCTGACATGATGCTAATTATATATATATATATATATGTGTGTGTGTGTGTGTGTGTGTGTGTGTGTGTGTGTGTGTGTGTGTGTATATGTATGTATGTATTGCTTGTTATTTTAAGTCCCCATATTTATAAATGGTAACTCTATAATTATTGAGATTTTTACTGGTTCAAACTTTAAGAAATAGAAAGAGGATTTGTTGTTTTGCAATAGAGATGTTGGATGTTTATATTGCCCCTATTAAGGATAGGTAGGTAGATGACATTGTCAATGATATGAAACTTTAGAAAACACAATTTGCTACTTGGGAAAAGAGCAATTGGATTTGCTTGTTATCAAAGAAACAATCCATTTATGAATACTTAAAGAGTGGTCTACCAACTAATTGTACTGCCAAATATATGATGGAAGCCTTGGAAGCTTAGAAATGTGCCTTGTTTAACACCAAGATTAGAACATATCTACAAAGACTTTTCAACATAAGGTATAATGGTTTGTGGAGGTTAGGGATTACTTCCTAAGGATGGTAGACTTAAAGTCTAAAAATCATACTCACAAAGGAACTTATGAAACCATCAGTCATTTTGACAATTTGGGTTATGAGAAAGCATCCTTCAAAGAATGGTAATCGTTGCTTTTTTGTAAGAAGAAAGGTCATATAAAGAAATAATATAGTAAATATATTAAACTTGTTGTCTAAGCGTGAGCTTATAGGTAATGATTCTTTGGCATTTGTTAATGAATATAATTTCTATCACAAGCTCCCTCAAATTCATAGTGGCTAGATAACGGTGAACCAAGTTATATTGCATTTACTATATGGGGATTCATAAATCGAAGGAAGCCAAATTAAGATGAATCATAGCCCACTGTGAAAAGTAAATATAAAGTCGATATTGAGTTTGTGGGAGATGTTAGATGAATTTTATATTCTAGTTTTAATCTAATATTAAGAAACACATTTTATGTACCTTTTTTGAGATGTAACTTAGTTTCTATGTCATGTTTGATCATGTGTTGCTACTCTTTTGAAACAAAGTATAATATTATGTTCTTTAATTCAAGTAAGGTTGGATGCTATAATGTGTCCAATAGATAGTACTAATCGTGTTTAACTCCCAATTATATAAATGTCGCTTATATGGTTGAAAAGGTTATTTCCAAAACCTCTACCTAAGGAATAGTTATATGCATCACATCTCTAGAGAAAGAGTGGAAAGTCTAATAAAGCAAAATCCTACTTACTCTTAAATGTGATCTAAATACTTGCATAGGCTATTATAGAGATAAAAGAACTAAGATGAAGAAAATTGCAGTCTGAAGTGGACCTTATATGGCAATGTTGTGTAAAAAAAAAATATATATATTTCAACACATTTATTAACAACTAATCCCCGATATGTCTATCTCTACTTGATTAAGGAAAAGTTTGAATCTCTTGATAAGTTCAAGATTTTTCAAATCAAAATTGAGATTTGGTTGGGAAAAGTCATCAAGGTTACCAGATTTGATCGAAGTGGTGAGTATTTAGATAGACATGGTGATGCTGGATAACTTAAAAAGCTATTTGCCAAATACTTGAAAGATTCTAGGATAGTAACTTAGTTTATCATGCTCGAAAATACTAAATAAAATGATATGACCTAAAGGTGTAATCGCATCCTAATGGATATAGTGATGAGTATATGTAGTAGGACTAATTTATCTGGTTTTTTGTAAGATGAAGCTTTGAAAGGTAGCACTTTACATTCTAAACTGTTTCTCTATCAAAATTATTTCATTAACTCCATTTGAGTTGTGTACTGGATGTAAACCTAACTTGAATCATTTTGAGGTTGGGGTTGTCCTGCAGAAATGAGGTTATATAATCTAACTTTTAGAACTAATCGCTATTATTTTCGTAGCTTACCCAAATCCTTAGAAGGGGATTGATTTTATAACCCCAATAGAAGTACACGAATTGTAAAATCACATATAGCAAAGTTTTTGGATTTTAATGTAATTGCAGAGGATATTTGCTTTTGGACTAATAATGATATTAGTACGATGAAGACCACAATGTTTTTGTCTTTACCTATATAGACAATTACATAGCCTTTTACATAATAGACTGAGCTTGTTGAGATCCAGGATAGTATTGTTGAGATAGTTCTTGATGAAGTCCCTCAAGCCTCTCCGATGCATGATGAGGTTGCAATAGCTCTACTCAAGAGATCCATTAAAGAGAGATGATCAACTATACCACTAGACTATATAGTTTATCTGTGAGAGCATGACTATGATATCTACTACATAGTTGATCTAGTGACTTATATAAATGCTATTTCTTGTCCTTAGTAAGATTTGTGATTAAATGTAATGAAAGACGAGATACAGTCTATGAACATAATGGTGTTTGGGAGCTTATTGAATTGCTTAAAGGTCACAAGCTCATCAGTTGTAAATGGGTCTGCAAGACTAAAATAAACTCCAAAGGAAAGATTAAAAAGTTTAAAGTTAGACTAGTAGCCAAGGTTTCACTCAGAAAGGAGTAGTTTCTTCAATCTCTTCTAAAGATTCTTTCAGAGTGATTATGGCATTAGTAGCCCATGTTGATATGAAGTTACACCAGATGGATATTAAAACTATCTTTCTTAGAGACTTTTATAAGGAGGTCTATATGGTGTAACTTGAAGATTTTACAACAGATGATTTAGGTAGCTTGTGTATGAATTGAAAAGTCTAATTATAATTTCAAACTAGCTTCTAGACAATGGCCCTTAAGAGAGTAACCTTGCAGTGGACCAATACTCTATCTTCCTCTTGTCCCCATCCCCAACCATCCTCTTGGTGAGATGTAAGAAAATTTATAGATTGTGTAATCTGCAGAACTCATGAAAATTCATAGATACTCGTATGGCAGATTTGTGGACGATATCTAATCTTTATCGACTATCAACATGGTCATACATCTAAATGTTTTCACCCACTACATTAATCTCTTATTAACTACGCAAGTGAAGCTTACGTTGCTAGTTATATCTTCTATAGCACAGAAGTACTTAGGTAGATTTGATATGAATTTCACCAAGTAAATTATGCAATTGTCTTGCTAGCAACTTTTTTCATACCAATTCGCTGGCAGCCTTATTGTTGTTATTGCATAAAGAGGTTCTTGCATGTAATGTACAAATCTTGGGCTTTCCGTCATGTCAATCTCCTCCACACCGGCCCAGAAGAGGTGATGTAGTAGCTAGCCCAACATTGATGCGACCAAATTTAAGTTGAGGTAGGCCGCAGGACAGACCCAGCTCCCTGACTCGAACGGCAAGATCCTGAAATCTTGACCCTCTACATCGATGTCATCTTTGCGGAGCCGCTCTGTTCTGAACTCTAGCGGGTCTTGCTAAAGATCCAGGTCACTGTCCATGACCCACAAATTTGTGGATGCAATGGTGCCCTTTGGAATGTCATGGTGACCGGGTATCGGTACTGGCATTGTAAGGAAGCATACATGGAGTTGGAGGGGGCAATCGAGTGCCTCTGAGACTAGCCATTGCAAATAAAGTAGGTTTTTTTTTTGAGAAAGAAATAAAGTAGGTTCAAGAGGTCGGATTCGGTCATCCAAAGACCCAGCCAAAGAACTCGGTTCGATTCTTTTTGGGCCTTGCGTTGCGCTCTTGGATTCTTGAACAACGAGGCCATCGCCCATTGGACCTAGAGAGCAATTGTGTCCATGCCAATGGAGATCAGGTCCCAAAGTACCTCAACTACAGTTTCCTCGCTAAAGTCATAGTTTTCTTGCATACCAAACAACACGTCCACAAAGTGTTTCTCGGTAACACGGCCTTGTTCAGATTTCAGTTTGTGCTCTCTGATGATAGCTTGCGACCTGTCATCTAGCTTGCCACCTGCAGTCTATTGAATGGGCCGCCTATAAGGACATGGACGGGCCGGGCTATGCAATATTTTCCCCTCCTTCTCTGCCTATGTTGTAATGCTCAAGAGCGCCCGATCCGCTTGCCAGCCTCACCACTTGACTCGCACTCTTGAACCTGTCATTGCTCAGTAGCTGCACAAAAATCTTCAAAAATTCTCTGCTCATTGCCTATACACTGCAACGGATGATAATCAATTCTTGTCATATGTTTCATTAGTCGTTACTTGAATTGCGTTTCCGACCTTGACAACGAGTGTACCTTCTATCGGAGTCATTAGTATCCACTTCCCGCCCTTCTGAACCTCTAGTCCTCCGACTTAATCCTGAAATACGAAAGTGATGCAGTTCACATGCTTGTGTTCAGCAACCCTGGAGTTTTCCGTCTCGGTAACGGGCAAGTAGCGGAACGCCGACATAAGGTCCCACTTCCTGTCATTATTGTACTCCACCAGCAAATTCAACGAGAGTCCTAAGCATTCATTTATTATGTTCTCAACCATGCTCCCTGTGTTCACAAAGTGTGGGGACATCCCACCCAGGACTTCCCTGCAAAACATTGTCATGAAAAATTCAATATTAAAGGTCACAGCTTATGACCACCCTAATAAGGACGACTGTTTAGCAATCAGACTGCATTATAATATTTTCAAGTAATAATATATATTGACTAATATATCATCCCATATTCAATTTCCCAATTGATTCCGATTTATTGTCCGATTGTTTACCCAAGTTGATTGCATGATATCTACCTGTTTTAATTGTTACCATAATAGTCTTGATGAAAGACATTAGTAATGTGAGAAATAGAATATATACATCAGGTCATCTACACCAAACCCTATCATTACACAAAGACACATTTTCGAGTTTTGAGGGATATTGGATAGTGGAACGTGACGTCTTAGATCTGATAATTCCATATTTGTAATGTGCAATCGTTCATCAATGGCTGGAGGTATGTACCGATCCTTTACGTTTCCACAAGCGTTCGTAATATTGCACAATTTTGCTCATGAATGATAAATCATGATCGTCAGTTTTATTATTTAGTCTTACACCGTGCCAATACCGAGTATGATTCATTCCGTATCAGCTCATTCAAAACTAAAAAGTTCGGAAGCAATGAGAACATGAAAAGTGCTTCAGTTCTTTCGTCTTCTAGGGACACCTGTTATAATGGACTATGAAGTTATTACTTTGTGATACCTGAAACCAGGTGGGTTCATGGGCTAACTTTGCTTATCTGGCGCACGCATCGGTTGTAAAAGAGAGGGAGTGAATTTTGAAAAAGAGAGAGAGGGCTTCATGCGAATGGAGGGAGAATGAAGATGCAACAAGGAGGCTCCTTTTCTTTGGCAGAAAGATTTTGGAAAATATTTTCCTAGAATTCTTTTTTTTTTTTATAGAAAATGACAATATTTTTCAGTGTTTAGATGCAACTTGAAAAAGACCCGAAAAATATTGTCCATATTTCGGTGAGGAAAATGATTTTTTCTTTAAAAAATTGAAATCGATTTTCAAAATATGACTTGATATCTACGACTTAGAAACTTTGCGCTTGGGTGTAGGATCCCCAACACTCGTTCTTGGGCCCTTAAAGGTAGGGCTGGGTCCTCAATGCCTAGGCTTGGGTCCATTGAGGTCAGGCTTAGAACTTTGATGTCTTGGCCTGGGTCATACAACGCTTCACATGAACTAGTTTACTATTTATTAGATTGCAAATGGTGGTAGATTTTTTTTTTTTTTTTGAGAATAACACAGGCATCCAGGTCGAGGGGATTGGGACAATTTTATTAAACTGGCGACTATAAGCGCATAGAAATATGGTAGGATAGGCATTGAATTGGGAGTTCATGGAGAAGGAAAGTTTAAAGAGAGCGAGAAGGGGAAAATAAGAAACATGACAATGGACGACAAACGAAAAATGAGAGAAACAAAGTCTGGATAATAATCATAAAAAATTGGCAAGCGCTTTTCAGCCAAGGACTAAATCAACAAATCATCCAAAGGTTCATGATAATATTAACACAATTAAAAGGTTTAGAATTAACGTACAATAGGCTAAAGATTTTTTAAATAATTTTTCATGTCCTTGCATGTGACAGTGGCGGCGCACGGTCTTTTTTTATTTTTTTTATTTTTATCATATAAATAAGTGATATATGTTAATAATTATCTGACCTAAATTTTAATGTTTGAAATTCGAGGCCTCTTTTTCGTTATCTATCAATTCTAGTAATTCTTTTATCAGGAGTGTGAATTTATATATATTTATTTATACATTGTCATTCTCCGACTACATCATTTGATCGATTCATTCAAGCCATCTCCACGAAAGCTTGACTGCCCGGCCAATTATCATTACCTTGAAAAGCCTCATCTCCATTTAAGGTATAGTAATTCTTATGTTATCCTTTCTCTGATGACTTTGGCGATCGACAATCAGTATAACTACAAACATTCTTCTCAAAGATGCTGCCCCCAGTTCTTAGGTATCTCCAGGAAAAAAAGGGCTACTCGTTCGAGCTTTTCTATGAATACATTGCTACGAGATAAGCTCCTCCTCACAACCAAATCAGGTAATCACATAATGCCACAAGATTGCAAATTATATATATCCCCAAAAGCATCATCCTTGGGAAAAAAAAACAGCCATTTTTCCGCTACAAACTAATACATTTTGTCCCCATCTTTTTAGGGTTTTATCAGACTCTCAATCAATATAATTGGATTTTTCTCAATCTTGTACGGATAAGCCAATTTCTGTCCCCATCACTTTTTCCAAAAGATGCGTCCCGGAGGCATATTGAGAACATTCTTATTTCGAAAAGAGGATCATTTTTTTCAAGGATTGTCATTGAAAAGAACGTGAGAGTTTTCTATTCTATTCGAGTGGGTGCGGAAGGTCATTCGCGCGACTATTTCCGGGCAGATAGATGGACGGAATGCATTCACAAATGGAGGCTAAGTCGTGGAAGTCTTGGTCCGACAAATATCACTAATATATACAAAAGCTAACTTTTTGTTTCCTTGGGTGGCGATGATCGTCATTTCCAGATTAGTACCTTTTCGTCGTACGCTATTATTCTTGACGCTTACGATGTCCGCGAGATGCGGATGTTTTTAATTATTCTTTTGGCCTCGCTAGAGAAGAGAAGTGATGATGCTTGATAAAGTTTTGTCTCGGTCGATACAGCTCCTCGAAGAAGAGG
>MU090494.1:2488-27448 GCA_014858505.1 Corymbia citriodora subsp. variegata | reverse complement strand
AAATTCCCATAAGCAGCGACAGAAGATGGGAGATGATTAGCCTAGGAATCAGACCTAACGTTCTGCACATCTCATTCAAGGAATACTGCCAACATGATCTTGATTTGTATAGGAAGATATCTCTCTTTTTTATTTCAACGGGATCAGGTGTGACCTTCCACTCACCCAAGACCTACTCAATTTTGGGTTTGTTGCTATCCTAACCTAAACCTAAACCTAACCTTTCTAATTTCGTCATATAACATATGGTCCTCATGTAATTGCTTCACTCAATACGTTGCCTTCATATATAAGCTATTTCTACTCTAACATGCACATCTTGCCACGATATCATTCAACTTGTCACTAGACATGGAAATCATACTGTGTTTCGGCACCTTCTATGTTTGCGAATTCTGCTAAATTTACTGAGAAAGCATCATGGTAATTACATTAGTAAAGGGATACCTAGAATGGGAATATTGTCTTCAAGAACCTTATAACCTTTTAAACTAAAAGCATTGGAGAATCTGTAGAGCTTTATTGGTAGCTCGTCTTTAGACCTTAGGCCGGTCTTAATTTTTATCACCCAACTTTATTTTATATGGTAATCTCCACTACACTTTATAAAACACTTTAAGGTGCCTACACAGCACTTTTTGTATCAAATCGGGCATTTTGCCCACTTGACTTTTTAAATGTATGACTTGTCATCGAGTTGGATTGGTTAGGATCAAAAATACGACAAGCTAAAAAGTATGTAGCAAGTCACACATGAGTTGACACACAATATTAAAGAGAGGCTTGTCAATGAACTCTGTAGCCTTTGCGACCAGCAATGTGCCTCAATTTGGACTGGGGTTTTTATATTTATAACAATGTGATCAAGTCTCGATGTAGCGAATTCCTCATGGCTTATGCCCACTTTGTAATTCTCATGGCTTATGGCAGAATTCCGAGTGCCATGTGCCCACTTTGTAATTCTAGGCCTGACTCAGTAAATCACCTTTTTTTTTACTGCTACGTCTCCAAGTCACTAGCCGTATTCTGGGCTGCTAAATGTAATTTGCCTTGGCGCAATTCCTCCTGGACAGAAAATCTTCTCTGGGTCATAAAATTTTTGTCTGGAAAGGAGTTCTACCAGGAGATAGCTCGATTCTCCTTTGGCTCCCTTTGCCAACTCATTTGGAAGACAAGGAATGAGATTCTCTTTCAAGGGCATAACCTTTTTGTTCCTGCTTTAAAGCTACATCTCTTTAAGGCAGTGAAAGACAAAGCCTTGACCTTCTCAAAAGTTGACGACTGTACTAGGAATAGAAGGATGCAGCGCAGTTGGGGTTTAGATCCTCGTATTTTTGCTTTGGAGCCTCCTATGATTTAGGCTAGTTAGGATCCTCTCAGCTCCTTGTAAATCTAGCTTGTTTGTATTACTCAATTGGTGTACACGGTACCATTCCACTCCAGTGACATGTTGTCCAGCTGAGTGCCGTTGGTACCGTGTTCCCCCCTGCTGTACTAGTTATTGGTTGATTATAAATACACTTACCTTACCAAAAAAAAAAAAAAAAAGTTACATGGCTCATGCATGAGTTTGACAAGTGAAATTTTCTGATTAAGATTTAGCTTGGAACTCTTGACCAATTTGCTTATCTCAAAATTCATGTCCTGTTGCGATCCACGTGTTAATTCGAATAGATCCATGGATTTAAAATGTTTGTTTGTTAAAGAACTAATAGCATATGATCCCCTCATGTAGATCCTTGTAGTTCATCATAGCCAGAGGAATTGAGTGGGGAAAATAGACCTTAAGTTCTCATTTTCTATTTTTTTTCCTCTTCTTTAGGGTATGAGTTAAATGATCTTCGGGTTACATTTGTTTGAGTCACTAATGTGAACTTTTCGTTCTTTGTGTATTGCTGTAGCCCTGAAGAAGTAGTTGAACTGATTATTGAGAGGTTTCGAGTCATCTGATGGATGTTAACGCCAGATTTTGACTGAAATTTAATTGAAAATGGGGGATAGCTGATACACGCTATAAGCCTTATGGAATTTCGGGAGAACACAGGTAGATGGTGGATCTCATCTAGAAAGTTACTAAACTTTTCTAGCACAAATATTTTCAGGAATTTCAGGGTAAATTTTATGGACGTATACTGAACTTTAGCATACTTGAAATCATGTCATTGAATTCTGATTTCTTTCATTAAGAGCATGAAACATTACATTTTTTTTTTAATCTAATGATGCATTTTGGTTAAATTCCGCACAAATTGGAAATTTTCCATGAAATGCTGACATGGCGAACATGTGGCCAATTTTTCAGTTGCCATGTCACTACACATGTTCACCCATCACTACCACATGTCCGTGTCATATCAATACACTACCAGAAAATTGATTGATTGTTGCAGTTAAAAGTGTATCATTTATAAAAGAAAAAGAAGGAAAGTATATTGCTCTGAGTGGTAGAAGTCAAAATTCTTGACATAATTGCGAAATCAACTAGAATTCATTGACCACTGATGAGATGTACTTGAAATTTTTGAGAAATGAGAGTGAAGTTTGCAATTGATATGTTGGCTCGGATGAATTACTGTTAAGAAGTCGGAGATTTCTGATCAAACCACCGCCGAAGCCTCGTTTCACTCAATCGAACCATCTGGGCGACTCTTCAGCATGTAAATCCATTCACATGATATGGCTTTCACATCTCTAGGTTTCATCACAAAATCCCATGTCTCGTTCTGCCTCAAGGCTTGGATCTCTTCCTTCGTCGCCCTTCTATTCTCCCTGCGAATTGCTTCTTGAGATGAGGATGGTTATCTCATGTCAATATCCTCTATTAACACTGCATTAGCGGACTTGGGATTTGGACCTGTAGCTCATCTGCGTGTCCTCGGAATAAGACAATTAGATTTTGCTCTCAGACGATGTAGTACAATCCTCCTCGCCGTCCTTGTTTCTGTGATAGGATTTTGAGGATCCAATTACGAGATTGTCGGCAGAGATATTTGAACTTAGCAAAATCTAGGCTCATGAATATAATATCATAATATCAGTGAGTGATGGGTAAAAGGTCGTTCTTCTGCTTCTGGAACTTTGCATCATTTCCCTAGGCAACGAGAGTCACCAGTGTGTCCCATTAATCTTGGAATTCTTGCATCCTTGACGTATGGCAATAACTCATTTACATAGGTTTGCCCGCTTTCCTTTTCTGGTTCCACTCTGCGAGCTCATCTTTATAATTTAACTGTCCAGTGATTTGGTGTCGAAATGGCGGCACCAACGCCTAGGATGGGCTTTTTTCTCACACAACCCACATGTGCACGATTTTTTTTATGCAAATAGCTATTTCATTTACATTTTCAACAATTTGGTTGTCATTTTGTATCACTTTGTTTATCATCAGAATAACATGAACTTTTTTCTGTCTCCAAGCATTGCTGCAGCCCAGAAGAAGTGGTTGAATTGATTATTGCAGAGGTTTTGAATCATATGATGGATGTGAATTCCAGAATTTGAATGCAGTTTAGGTAAAGACCAGTGATAGCTGATATCCGCTGTAAAGAAACTGTTTCTCAAGCCTTGGTTTGGTTCATTGACGAAGAAAAAAGAAATGGTGTTCCATCGATCCATTCCAAGAAATGATGTTTTGTAGAACTGCATATATATTCTAATTGTGGAAGAGCTAGACATTTCATTTTAAGATGAAGATGGATTAAGATTCTTACGCTTGGTTTGATGTTTGGAAGATTAGAATGAAATTCGAGTAACTTGTTCATGTGCTAGATCTAGAAAATCGTTGAACTTCTGCACTCTATTGGGAGGTTAGTGAAACTTGCCCGTTTGCCATTAAGGGGGTGCTGGGAGATAGAGGAGCTTCCGAACTCTACTAATACTTAAAGCTTACACATCTACGTTGATGTGGGTGCCCTGTGATAAACTTGTTGGTTGAGTTGGACTTGAAATATTAAAGATGGTCGATCTACCTGATTCAATTGGAATTTTGAAATTAAAAGTAATGAGAACAAACACTTCAATAATGAGAAAGTTACGTGGCTAGTATACAAGTTGGACAGGTGAAATTTCTGGTGAAATTTCCTGATTTCTCAAAATTTTGCTTGGAACTTGAGTACAGTTTACTTATCTTAGAGTTCAAGTTCTGTTGCGACCGATAAGTTATCTCGAATAGATCCACAGATTTTGATTGTTGGTTCATCAAAGAACTAATGACAAATGATCGCTGTATTTCATCATAGCCAAAGGAATTGTCTGGGGAAAATAGACCTTAAGCTTTTGTTATGTTTTTTTTTCTGTTTTGTTCTGTTTTTTTTTTTAATTCTCTTCCTTGGTGTATGAATTAAATGATTTTCGGGCTATGTTTGTTCGAGTCGCTAATGTGAACATTTCTGTCTTTGTGCAGTGCAGCATCCCAGAAGAAGTGGTTGAATTTGATTATTGCTGAGGTTTTTAGGCAAACGATGGATGTCAAAGCCAGCATTTGGCTGGCGTCTAGTTGAAGGTCAATGATAGCTGATATAAGCTGTGGGGAATTTTGGAAGAACGCAGGCAGATGCTGAGTTATTAAAAACTTTTCGGATGGCATGTCACTGCACATGGCACTACACATGCTGAATTCTCCAAGAATTTTGTTTAATAACTCAGCAAAATGCTGATGTGGCGAACATGTGGCCAATTTTTTAGATGCCATGTTACTACACAAGTTCGCCCATCACTGCCACATGTCCATCACGTCAACACACTGCCGGAAAAGGGATCATTGCTGTTAAAAAATGGATCAATTGTAAAAAGAAAAAAAATTAGGAAAGTACATGAGTGGTAGAAGTCAAAATTCTTGACGCAGTTGCGACTAAAATTTAGTGACCATCGATGAAATCAACTACAATTTTTCAAGAAATGAATGTGAAGTTCGGCTGAACGAGTTACTTTTCCATCAATGGAGCCTTGCTTCACTCAATCGTACCATCTGATCGACTGTTCAGCTTGAAAATCCACTCACATGACATGGCTTTCACATCTCTAGATTTTATCACAATATCCATGCCTCGTTTTGCCTCAAGGCTTGGATCTTCTACTCCATCGCCCTGTGAATTACTTCTTGCGATGAGGAGGCTATCTCACGCCAATATCCTCTATTAACGCTGGCATTAGGGCATTTGGGATTTGATCGTGTAGCCCGTCCGCCTGTCCTTGTAATAAGACCATTATTCTGCTCTCAGGCCACGTACTATGATCCTTCTTGCCCTTGTTTCTGTAGAAGGTCGCTCTTCTGCTTCTGGAGCTTTGCGTCATTTCCCTAAGCAGCGAGAGTTATCAGTGTGCCCCTTTCGTATTTCAATTCTTGCATCCTTGCGGTGTTGCAATAACTCATCGTCACGTTAGCCAACATGTACATAGCTTTGCCGCTTTTTCTAGTTTGACTCCACGAGCTCAGCCGTACGAGATCCAACCTTTTTCCCAATAATAAAGTACTTCATTAAAATCTCCCACACATATCCATGGGGTTTGATTCCACCTACTGATTTGGTATAATTCCTCCCAAAATCTCAGCCTAGACTGGAAATCATCAGGGGCATGAATGAAAGTAATGTGCATTTTCTGTATGCCTTCAGCAAGTTCACAAACCAAGGTCACGTAATGCACTGAGAGTGAATCTATTTCAAAAGACACTTCCTCATTCTGAAACAAAGCCGATTCCCCTGCTTAACCTATAGGATTCACTATGAAACTGTTCTGGAATTGTAACCGACGTTTCATATGTTGCACTGCTGGTTCTTGATTCTTTGTTTTTATCAAAAACATTGAAGAGGGTCTCTCCTGATTCACTAAGATTCTAATGCTTTGATTTGTCAGGGTGTGCCCAAGCCCCCTGACAATTCCAACTTATAAACTTCGTCTGTAACCAAGTGGCTTATTAAAGCTAGCCACCAAAGCTCATTTTGTGTCCTCTAGAACAGGTATATCGGAATTTCTAGAAGCTGAGTGTCAACTAGAACAAGCGTACATGGGGCTTGATTCTCATACGGGCTGAATCTTTTTAACATGTTTACTTGCTGGAAATTTCCTCCCCACTTAATTTCCATTTATGTGACTCTTCAGGAGTCCGAGCCAGAATTACAGGGGCTAAGGCAGGAGTGGTAATCACCACCAATGAAAACGCCACAATACTCCCACAGCTAACTACCAGGCATCAAAACAAACAGTTGGTGAGCACTCATTTGGTAATCGTAGTATAGACGGGGAACCACTCGAGCACCGGGATCACCGAGCATCAACAAGTCACAGCTGAAGAAGCATCTCCTTCACTGGCACACAACTAGCAAAGAACATGACAGCACGGATGTAGCAGATCATCCGCATCGCGGTCAAGGGGGAGTCAGCAACCTTGAATGAGAAATGGATGAAGAAGGATATAAGTGGAGTTGGTGCGCTGAAGAAGGAGAGAACTCCAACCAAGTGGAGAGGTAGATTCCACTGAGGGAGAGGAAAACTCCAAAAAAGGGAGATGCGAGCTCTCACGAAGAAGAGAGTCAGCAATAGGGCTTGAGACCAAACAACTTTAATATTCTTACTTCTTTTGTCTATCAAGCAGTAGTTCGTGCCGTTTCTGGGTCATTTGATAGTGCAGATACTTTTGTCCTACGAATGTAAGTTCATTTAAAAAAAAAAAAAAATTGTCCCTAGTTTTAATATAAAGATGAAGTAAATACTCAAAGAAAGAGGAGTGCCTCTTTTCATCATATGTTAATTTAAACGCCTTAGAGAAGCATGTAAGAATATGCCCTGGTTTCTCAAGATTTTGCTTAGAACCCGCATCTATTATTTTCTGAAGTGATCGACATGTTATTTTCAAATAGATACTTGGGTTTTAAATTAAGATAAATTATCTTCTCAAGTTTGGTAGGTGGACCGAGTTTCATCCATTCCATCAGGAATAGCTTCTTCCCATTGATTCTTAAATTTCTAAAGCATCTCCATACGAGCAATCTGATAAAAATTTGGTGTAGCTACAGATTAATGGGTGCTAATACTTAAGCTGCTAGAGTGATAACATTATTAAGTTTTCGTTTGCATATTATGTTCACAGAAGTAGCTATGGTTTATCATATCCAGAGGAACTCTCTGGCCGGACAGAATTGCATAACTGTACAACCACACATTTTTATAGTCTAATTTTTTGTTTTTCATTTTCTTTTGTGTACTGAGCTTAAGATCTTCGGGTTATAGTTGTTTGAGGCATCAAATCAACAACTAGATTGCCATTTTGATACCCTTTTACTTTCTGTCCGTCCGATTAAAATGAATGGTCCCTCACCTGTGCAATGCTGCAGGTACGAAGAACTTGTTAAGAAGGTTACAGAAGAGATTTTGAAAGCATGGTCGTCAGACGTTGACTCTAGAAGCTTTCGTTTAGTTCGTCGTCCAAAAAAAAAACAAGGCTGTCTAGGTAATAAAAATTTGCAAAACTGCACCATGTGACATTGGAAGAGTAAAGCTAGTCCTTTGCTTAGGACAATATCTTGCTCAACACCATCATACCTGAGAGGGTTTCAAACAATTCTCAGACATGTTTAAGTTATTTCTTTCATGTTCTCTATTTAATTTTTAAATTTTTGAGGGAAAACAAACACAATGGATGATGTCATTAAAAAAAAAAAAAAGAAGTATCCACACCTCATCTCAAGCACTGCTTAGAAAGAGGAGGGCCAGGCGTGAGTAGCACTTCTAGTTTTGAGCCGAATGCGGCCCGAGAAAAAAGAACCTACATTGAACCACGCGAGGTCCAAGCCTTCACAAACTTCCATTTTTCTTTCTCTTTCATATTAAACACCTCCAGGGGGAAAAACTTACCAACTTCATTGCTAGAAAACCAACTCTTGCTTAATCTCTATTATCTATTCCCATTCATTCATTCCCATCAAACAAGAAACCTCGATTCCATTATTTTTCATTTTTTTATTTTCTTTTGTTAGTGAGTTAAAGTCATTTAGGTTCGAGTTGGGGGTAAGTATACCAGGAGTGCCAATACTTTCGTACGACGCTCACTTTGATGCTAAAACTTTTTTTTTGCTCACTTGAGTGCCATAAGTTTTTTAAAACGTTCACTTGAGTATTACTCCGTCAGAAAATAATATTTTAATATTTTAATTAATTTTTTTGATTTTTTGATTTTTCTTTTCTTTTTTGTTTTTTTTTGTTTTTTTTTTTAAGGCTGGCAAGGGCCACCGTTGACCCTTGTTGGCCATGGGACCCTCGCCGTCAATTGCGAAGGCCTTGAGTGAGGCCGTCGGGTCCTCGCCGACCGTTGGTGAGGCTGTGACGACCCTTGGCAGCCGCGGGGAGGCCGCGATGACCTCACCCAAGGCTTTCGTGGCCGACAGCAAGGGAGCCCTCACCCAATTTGAGCGAGGGTTCTATGGCCGGCAAGGGTCAATGGTGGCCCTCGCCGGCCTTAAAAAAAAAATCAAAAAAATTAATTAAAATATTGTTTTCCGACGGAGTGATACTCAAGTGAACGTAAAACTTATAGCACTCAAAGTGAGCGATGTACGAAAGTATTGGTACTCCTAGTATACTTATCCCTTAGAGTTTTTTGAGACATCAAATTTAACAATTAGATTGTCATTTTTTTATATTCTTTTACTTTCTGATCATCCTACTAAAATGAATGGTCCTTTACCTGTGTACTTTTTCAGCCCCGACGAAGTAGTAATCGAGAAGGTTATTACAGAGGTTTTGAGAGCAAGGAAATTGTTAAACAGTTGACTCCCTGAAGCCTTCTTTTGGTTCGTTGTCAAAACAAAAAAGAATGGATTCGCTTTCTATTTAATAAAATTTTGTACAACTGCATTCTTTTTTCTTTTTTTAATCATTAAAGATTCTAGATATTCGTTTTGTGATGAAATTGGTTTAGGATTCCAAGGGCTTTCGTGAATTATTTACAAGTTTAGCTTATCTTCGTGAAGCTTTCGCATTTATCTTTGCAACTGTGCCGGGAGACAGAGAAATACTTTCTTTCTCAGTTGGGAAAACTAGAATTGCTGGTTGAGTTGGATTCGCAACATTTTTAAGTTAGTTGATCGACCTAATTCAACCGGAAATATAAAGACATTGAAATTGACTGGGATGGCCCATTCTCCAATTATCTGTTTTTGTTTTGATGCATCTAGCATCCAGATTACGCATGACCTCATGAATCTGGTCAATTTACATCTCCTGGGCACATCTGACGTTTTTCCCTTAAAGCAATGCATCCACCAGTTTTCCATGTAGTTTGTCATTCTTGCAATTTGGACTTGAGAAATACTGCCGATGTTTTCAATCCTAGAGAACTTTTTGGTTCTCGAAGTTCATGGATGTTCAATGACAAACTTCGCAGAAAGGCTAAGAGCAATTGGAGGAATTAGTTGATAAGTTTTTGCAGCTCCCTAGAATGTGGCCCGTTTCTCATTTTCTGTGCAGTTGAGGTTTGTTGGGTCTGGGTTGATTGATTAATGATATTCATTGTTGTAGTTTGCATTTTTTACATATCAATTTTTCCAATGGTCCCCGATTGTAGCACGACTCGTTTCTTGACCCAAAAAAAAAGACAATTTATATTAGTGTCCTTAATGCCTTAATTGTTTTTAGGTATCAATTTAGTATAGGCGCATAAAATTAGTTCTTCAGATTTCAAAAAAGGAAACAAGAGCGTTCAAGTGTAATCGCGAATCTCTCGAAACGAGATTCTCAATGAAGTTTGCAGCGTTGGCATCCTAGACAACACCATCAAGAAAATGATGCAATTCTTTTCTAATATCAGCTCCATCCTTCCCTTTGAGAAGTAATCAAGCATGACGGGATTGATAATTTTCTGCTCAAAGGGATGTGGCCATGGCTGCTCAAGCTCTGAGCTCGAGATTCGAGCAACGGCCATGATCACCGTGAGCTTCAAATCATTTTGGGCTGTCTTTCATAACCTCAAGCTTCCTCCTCTAGCCGTCGCCACTCCATCTTTCCCCGTGCTCATCCCATCTCTGTTCGCTCATCGAACAAAAGGGGCAAAGCGCAGAGACGTTGACTACGGACAGCGATAAAACTAGGTAACTAAGTTCAGGAGAAGATCCTCGTTGGTGATCGGTGCCGGCGAAGGAGGATTGAGACAGTGCAAAGCGCTACGGGCGCTCTTGACGGTAAAGCAGGGCGGAACAGAGCAACGATCAGCGCAGCTGCATAGGTGTCAAAAGATGACAGCGACGGCTGCTCCACACTCCCTTCTCTTACTATTCATCATCTCCAACATCTTCATCCCCATCAACAACCGCCGTGAGCTAAAATCATAAATTATAAATTTTAGGTTGTTGACTAAAGAAGAGACACTTAGTAGAAGTTATCTAATGACATTAAAGGCTCAAAGAAATACTTCTTAAAAGTAAAACTAATATAAACACTACAATCTTTTTTTCTTGTCTATTTTTATAAAATTTATTTTTTTCCTTACTTTTTTTATCTAAGGAGAAACTATTAAAAAAGTTCAAATTGCTGTAAAAATCAAGAAAATTGATGGCAGTATAACCACACATCTTTGTCATCTGATTTTTTTATTCTTTCTTTCCTTTTGTTTGAGACATCAATTCAAGATAATCCTTTTACCTTCTGTCCCTCCTACTAAAATGAACTGTGCTTCACCCGTGCATTGTTGCAGCCACGAAGGATAACTAATTCGGAAGGTTGTTGCAGCGGTTTTGAGCGCGAAGGGTTATTAGTCATTGACTCCTTAAGCCCTCTTTTGGTTCATTGTCAAAGAAAAGATGAATGGATATGCTTTCTTGGTAATAAATCTATGTACAACTACATTTTGTTTCCATCGTTTCGAGGATGTGGAAATTTCATTTTGTAATGAAATGGATTTACGATCCTTAATGCTTTGGTGCATCAGTTACAAGGTTAGCAAATCTGTATGGATGAGGACATCATTAAACTCCAATGCTTCGTTGGAGGGTTAGTGAAGGTTTCACATTTGTCTTTCCAAGCGACGGCAGGTGATAGAGGAGCTTTCAAACATCGGTGTTTCCATAGATGCTCTGCAACAAAAGAAAGGAGTTTCCATTCCATGTAATAAATTTTTGTAAGACGGTGTTCTTCAAGTTTGGAATTCTAATGCATGGTACTTTTTTTGTGAAAACTTAGCATAAAGCGTGAAATAACTTGTTCGTGTGTAAGAAATAAAACGTTATTGAACTTCCGCTCTATTTGGCCAAAAAGATAAAATAAAAAAAAAAATAAAAAAAAAAGATGGTAATAAATTCCCCTCTCTATTGGAAGGAGCTTCCATACCCTGTGATGAGAGTTGTGCATTACAAGGTTTACAAATCTCTCTTTCTTCCTCGAACTTAAGATCTCCAGTTTGACTAGGAGTACCCAAGGGCGAAAATGAAAATCAAGTTCCTATATTATTCTGGCTATATATAAGTTAGAAAAAAAAAATACAACTCGGGCATTTCACAATTAGATTCGAAGACATGTTCATACTTAATCCGACTCAGGCATTTCACCAACATTAATGAGCTTTCAATCAAAAGGCATAATGTAATAATGAGATAGCGGGAATCACAACCCAATCAGTAAAGATCATCAAGACTGAATCTAACTCATTAATATAGTCTCGATCGTGAACAATTTTCATGCTTGCAACAACAAAGGCCTCGGATTCTATTTTATACGCATAACACCTAAAATAGAGCAGAGAGCTTTCACCTTAGCTAGGAGCAATCATCGGTCACAGTCGGTTGTTCGACTAGGCAGAGGAGGCCTTGGATTCGTTGGCAAGGATGATTGAAGCCAGTGAAGGAGAATCGAACGGGCTGTGAGTGCTTCGAGCACTCTGATCGGATGAACAGAGCAAAACCGAGAAAGTCCCATTCAACGAGATCTTTGACAATCTGAAGAGACCATACTTCATCGACAATCTAAAAAATTCCAAAAAATCGAACTTAAAGCTCAGCAGAGAGGGAATATAGATCCTGAGACTGGAGTCGAGCTCCAGAGTAGATAGCGTCATTAGAATCAGAGATGTTTTTGAGGCATACGCTGGTGACACAAGCAAGAACATGGAGAAGTCAATACTATTGATTGAATCGCCCATGGAAATCAGAGAACGAGAGGATGACTTAGCTTCCATGCTATTGGAGTAATCTAAAAAACTGACCAGGAAGGAGTAGGTGCGCTCGTCGGAACAGAGCTGAGGAACGTGGAATCCGCCCCGGAATGAAGAGAGGCTGAACAATCCGAAAAGGCTGGCCGAGAGGTGGTTGCCACTTGCCTGGCCGAGCCTAAATGAGTTCTGATCTTGATTGGGCTAATGGATTGAGTTCGTGGACCTGGGTCAGTGGGCCGAGCGAACCAGGCTTATTAGATCAGGCCCTTTCCGTCTTGACCCAATTTGACCCTTCGACTATTTTCTTCTTCTTATTCTTCTTTTTTGTTCTTCTTTTCTCTTTTTTTTTGTTTGTTATTATATGTATTTTTTACACAAAATATATTTGATGTGTCGACAAAAATTTGGGCGTCAACAAGATATGGGATCTTTCAAAATCAGTCATTAGTGAAAACTTGCACCATGTAGCTAAGTCTGACCATTAGATATTTTGACGAAGGGTTAACTGGTGAAGATTTTGGGCTAAGGTAATTAGTTGGTGTTCTTTTAGCCAAAAAAATGTTCGGGGAAGGTTTGGAATTAGAGTGAAAGTTGATGATTTATCTTAGTGAAAAAAGTTTGGAACAGAATTAGGATTGAACTTATAGTTTATGTTTTTCTAGGGAAGTAAGTTGTGAGAAACAAATGCAGATAATGTTTATTCAAGTTCTTTGGGACATTAGAGATCAACTGATAGATGAAGTCAGAAATCGACTTCACCAAGAGATTATCTGTAGCAGAGTTAGCGTGAGTGAGTAGGCAAATACTACANGAAGTCAGAAATCGACTTCACCAAGAGGTTATCTATAGCAGAGTTAGCGCGAGTGAGTAGGGAAATACTACAGATTGCTGAGACGAGCTTCGTGTTTTTGGTGGAGAAGATGATCTGCCATTATTAGTCTTAAAAATGAGAGATTTCTCTAAGAAAAGATTTTGCAGCCATCGGCCTCCTTTTCCTCTCCATGAGGCGTCGGTCTAAAAGAGGGCACTCTGCTAACCTGGCCGCCCCTCATTCAACGGTAAAAAAGAAGTAGGAATGCTTATAGTTCATTTAAATTCCCAACCACACATTGATTTAAGTCGTTCTTTCCAACCCCAATGTTCCGACCGGCAGCTGGTATGCACAGAGTTCCAACGAGAAATGTCCACAACCAGACATTATAAAATACCTTGGACGTCGTCCTTTAGTAAAAGATGCTCCAAGTCTGGCCTAGACTAGTAATTTATGCCAGATAGAATGAATAAGTTATTTAACTTCTTTGGTGCTTTTCTAAAAGACTACATAATTGACAATACAAAATTGCACGCGTGATGCATGTATGCAAACAATATATGTTTAATAGATCTTAGAAAATTTCCCAATTATGAAGTACAAGAATTATTAAATAAATGACAGAAATTATTGATATAGTATGAAGAAATTGAACACTTTTATGTGGAAAGATAAAATTATTTTAAGATTAGAATTTTTTTAGTAAAATTGTTTGTAAGTAGAAAAGATTCAAATTGAATAACGCGAAAGATAAAATAGAATTATGAATAGAGGTCTTTGTCAATTGATGATTGAGGTTTTTTTAGGAAGGTAAAAGTAATCTTGATCAAGTAGGACCTCTTTGATGTATGTATGTATGTATGTGAAGTTATCGATTTCATCCCAACACCTCCAGCAATGTCATGATAATGGATGTTTAATTTAGAATTGTCAATTGATTAAAGAGGAAATTATGTGGCTATTTTCTTTAACTCTAAAAAGGAAAAAAAAAAAAAAAAAAAACCTCGCCCGGGCCTGTTTATTTTGGCTTAAAAGAGTACAAATCAACTTTTTGTGTTTCTCTTCAAATATTGAAGTATTCTTTCATGTGTTAGAAAGTGATGTATATATATTTACGTATCAATATTTGTATAACATGAAAGTTTGAGATGGTAAGATTAAAAACAAAATTCAAAGTGTGTGTTGCAAAGTTTGAAAAAAAAAAAAAGATTGAAAGATGAAAGTCAATCCGAACACACCAATTTGTTGATTGGAAAAACATATTTAAAGATTTGCCATCATGGAACAATATTTAATTTTTCACACACCGAAAGCTACAAGTCTGATGATGTTGACTGGGTTCGGTGATGGCTTGGCTTGAACTTAACTGGCTTTGTGAAGGGGCAGCAGAAGTACTTTTTCTTTTGCAGGTAAACCACGTGGCTTCTGAATTTTTTGAAGCCCCCTAGCGATTATTAGTATGTGCTTCTCTGCGGGATCACGTTCACCTGTCGCATTTGATGCTTTTTCCTTCCCATTGAAATTGAAAACAATATCATCACTGACCCTTCTGCCAAAGACGCAAATCTCAACGAATTAATTAATCGCCTCCCAAAATATACGTGTCATTCGAAAAACAATCCCGATTCAAGATCGATTGTCATAGACTATATATTCCAGAAGTATTTCTTTATATTATGTTTATAATTGCATTAATGAACTGTATAATAAACGATTGCATAATTTATTTTGCAAAAAATGAATGATTTGATAAATTATTTCTTATAAATAATTGATCATATTGTTTAAAATAATTAATCAATAATAATATTTTCATTGTTGACGACAATTTATATTTGAAAATTTTTATAGAAGATAAAAATATTTTTGGTGCATTTAATTTTGCAAGCAATCATTTTAAGGAAAGTATTTTTGAAATGATTCATTTTTCATAAAATAAATGCATTTAGAAATGAAATTACTTTTATTTTTATTTTTTATTTGAGTTAATGACTAAAGGCTCAAGTTTTACATTGAATTTAGTATTTATGTTCCGTGTCAAATTAAATCTCATTTAAATCTGTAGTGCTGTTCGGGGTGCAGAACAAATCTAATGGATGCTGATTTTCCCTTCATCTCGGATTCTTTTCTAAAATTTCTCAACTTAAAATGGATGCTCATAGTACATTTAAGGATAATCATTCTCGCTATTAACGTCAACGCTAAGCATCATTTATTTTTATAACATTACACTTTATATTATAATTTATAGTGTAAAATATGACCAATTCCTAACATTTGGATAACCAACAGCACAAATTAATATCAATCGTTATTTCCATTCCAGAGGTTCGTGGAGCTCCAACTTTAGTCGTTTGCATATATTATTATCTAACTTAGACTTACTATTCTGCGGGTCCTCCTTTTTACGAAAAAACCACCTTTATGCTCTCCACGATGATTGGTGTTTTTCTTCATAGTGAGAGCAATCCTAGGGCCAAAATGAGGCGTCCTTCGTAATCAATTAGCTCCTTTTACATGCCGTGATTTATTTATTTTTATCGATAAAAGATCATTTCATTTCAACAAGGAAATGTAGATAGATACATCAGATGTGCATTAGAACATAACAGGCCCAAACAGAAGGTGAGGGGAAATGAGAGCCATTTTAAAGGAAGAGTGTTGCGGAGTTGAACTTTGACGACCCAATGTTGAAAATTTCCTATAATGGGCTTATATTAATTAATTAATTAATTTTATATTTTAAATAATCGGGTTAATGGATATTCCAATATATTTTAAACCCTCAAATGATCTTATTGAATTGGGTTTTGGCATCTATTAATAACCAGCCTAGTTGAGCAGCAAAGTGTAAGCAATTGTGTTTAACTAAAGCCCGTAATGGGAGGGGGCCAATTAACACGCTATTGATTAGGGTTTGCTAGGTCCCCTCTCTAACTTATAAAATGGTAGGTTATACCTATCAGTTGCTTAAATCCCATTAAAAGCTGCTATACCGAAATAGGTCATAGAGAAGAAGATCTGGCATTCCAATAGATCGCTGATTATCATTAGTCTGATATATTTTTCTTCAAGTAAGTTATGGCTCAAACAGGTACGTTTTTAATTCTGCTATGCGTATCGATTTTGGTATTTTATATTCATATATAGATCTAATTATTCTTGATTAATTAGTTGTTTATGTAGAGAATTTCTACGTGTAGTATCATAGCAGGTCATATATGATTGTAGAACCCAAATTTTTTTTTCTTATGAACAAATTCGAAATTTCTTCTCTTAAACCGAATATTGTCGTTATATTTTCATGTGAATTTTTAATCAATTAATTCTGAAACCTTAGGGTTCTTGTTCTACATGTCGAGATTTTTCCAACCATATATTATTTGTATAGTTTTACTAAGTATTAAGTGAGAATTTTGAAATTCTAGAATTCATAATTTGAAAGGATTCCAAAAGTTTCAAATTTCCTTCGATTGAATGATGAATGTTAGAAATTGTTATATGGGTATTATAACACATGAGTGATTTATGCGATGTTGACTGACAAATTGCATGGTTGGAGTTTCTGCACAATGAGATCAGGGGTTTCATGCGTGCGTGTTGGGTATCACATTGGTGAAGATCCTTGGATTGAGTTAGTGTGAAGAGAAAGTTACTATTTTTCCTGCTCCACTAGAACATGTTTATGCATGGGATTTTGCTAGTTCTTGAATTTCTTTGAGGTGGACTGACTGATGTGATTTCGTTTTGTTTTGATGTTGGGTTATTCATGCGTGCTTCTTTATGGGTTTGTGTCATTGCACATGTAGAACGGTTTGAACTCCCTATGCCCTCTAAATAGCTAGATACCTTGTGAAGAACAAAATCCTTTGTGATATCAATTGTGTTTTGTGTTTGCAAGAAGCTTTGCGGAGTTCCATCTCGGTTTTGCGATCTTCGTTTTTTGATTAGTTCATGGCGGCTTTTTTATTGCTTGAAACCCTAGTACGTTCACGATCAAGGGTCTAGAGAGGGTGCTTAAGGCGCTTGTGTTTTTGAAGAAAGTGGGACTGTGACTAAATCGAATTATATGTTGGCACCGCGTTTTCCTTCTTCTTCTTTTTTCACTGGATATTGCTTGCACAAGAGCCTTGATCAAGTAGCAATGTTGTGGTGGTCGACAGCACATGTATTTGCTGATTTGCAAATTTAGGGAGGGGCTTGTGTAGGAAATTGTGAGATCTATTTTGGGAACCTATGCTTTATAGAGGGAGTATCTCCTTGCCTAGAGAGATCACTATTGAGATTAAATTATGGGTGAGAAGTGACTCCATTCGAATACGTGGATCACTTGTGTTGGGGTCCAATGGTCTTCTAGAACTTGATTTTATCTGTTTAATGGTTATCGTAGATTGACTCCAGTTACCAAATTCTTGCCACCTGCTAAGATAATGGACATGCTAATGTGCATAAATTGAATAATAGAGAGTGGAATTAGGTGCTCCTACTTGTTTATTATAAACCGGGGTTTCATTTGTGGATCCATCCTCGAAAACTTAATTTTAAATTTCAAGACTATGGAATTTTTCTCTTTGTTGTTAAATTTGTGATGTCATTATCCCTCGGAACCTCGTGTTTTAAGTGAGCAGATGTGCTCGTGGGTGCACCTACCTCTTTTTGACCCGATACAAATCAATTAGTCAATTTCCTAAGTAAATCAGTTCGCTATGTTGTTAAAAAGGATTAATATTGAGAGTTCAAAGGTATTAATTTAAACAGGTCTTTCTCCAATCGAGCCACTAACCCCACGTGCACGGAATGGCGCATGGGGGTGTGTTTAGGGTCCTCTGAGACCCATTTTGTTTCAATTCTTTTTAATATGCCTAATTTTTTAATTTATTATTTTTTTGGTATGGTAAATTTTAATTTTGGCATATTAAATATTTATTTGGAATTATTTATTGTTATCCATATTTAATTCAATGAAAAATAATTTTGTGCCTATATTTCCAATTTTTAATTTATGAAAATTTATTATAGGGTATGAGGGATAGGATGATAATATTCACTTTCCCTAATTTAGCATATATTATCTATACTTTCTTACTTTAGTTTAACTAGATAATCTTGCATGCTTAATTGTAGAAACAAGCACATTAAAAATTGTGGCAAAAATTGTTGTTTGATAAATGCAATATGATTTTGGGAAGCACATGTTGTAAAGTGCTTTATTAAATTTTTTGGGTATTAATTAAATGGAACATTATTTACAAATTATTAAATTTTGTAAATTATGAAAGTTTCTTATTGATAAAAATTAGTATATACAATCGCCTACCCAAAGGGAGTTATTGTGTATATTAATTTGAAAATTGCATGAAGAAAATTCCAAAATTAAAAGATGGGGATGTATGACTCAAAAAGATTTATCTGTCCAAAGGGAATAAATTTTTCAAAGTTATATGTAATTCCCCTCTATATTGATATATTAGAGATAATTGATGGGATGTGTGATTCAAAAGGTTTGTCTACCCAAAAGGGATAAACTTTGAGAGTTATATGTGATTTTCCCTTTGTGTTAAGATAATAGGGATGTATAATTTAAAGGATTTGTCTGCCCAAAAGGGATGGATCTTTGAAAATTATATGTAATTCTCCATATCTATCTCTATATATTAATATCATGGAGATGTATGATTTAAATGATTTGTCTGCCCAAAGGGGATGTATCATTGACAATTATATGTAATTCTCTTTGTTATTGTTTTACAAAGTTCATGCTGTAGAAAATAATAGTGCATTATACGTTCTGCCCAAAGGGGAGTTTATAATATACTAATTATTTTGTGGAATTACTTATTGCCCATAATTAATCATATTGCATTATATGTGTCAAACAATTATCAACAACAATGCCATGGTTGTGATGTTAACTTGATCAAATATTATACTGTTAAGGACTTAGTCAAAAAGGGAGACATTGTGATTGAGAATATTAGAACTGAGTTCGTGTTAACTAATCCTCTAACAAAAGGTTTACGAACCATTTTGTTTAAAGATCATGTAAGGAATATGGGTGTTTTAGAGTCTTTTGATTTCTTTTGTTAGTGGGAGCTATATAGTTTGTATTTTTAGCTATTATAGTTATATGGAAACTTATAATGCTTTTATAATGTTTATTAAAGCATTTACTTTTGATAATCATCACTGTTGATTTTATTGTTATCCTTTCTCTTGTTGACTGAGAAATGGAAATATGAAACAATATCTTTAAACAAATTTTAGTTTAAAGATGACTGGATGTCACAATTATGAGATCTCATGTTGGATTGTGACATAGTTGTGCAATTTCATATTGTTTAGAAATTGCGCTAATGCAGTTTCATGTCATTGAGAAATTACATTGAGGACCGATAAGAAATAGTGTATATTTTGATCACATATTGGCACTATATCTTACTACACTACTAGGCCCATGATTCATGAAAATATAATGCTTATTATATGTGATTATGGAAGGTCATGTGCAATGGTATTTTCTTAACACATTGATCGCTATAGTCTTATAATGAGGTTATATATGATTGGATTGGTTTTGAGATGCCGTTATTGGAATATTATTTTTCAAAATTGTGACCACATAAAACAAATTTTCAGTTATTAACCTGAGAGTGTCGTTTTCAAAATAAAATTATTTTAAAAAAATAAAACAAATTAATTAATGTAGCCCAAGTGGGAGAATGTTGGAAATTTCCTATAATGGGCTTACATTAATTAATTAATTTTCTATTTTAAATAATCGAGTTAATGGATATTCCAATATATTTTAAACCCTCAAGTGATCTTATTTAATTAGGTTTTGGCATCTATTAATAACGGGCCTAGTTGAGCAGCAAAGTGTAAGCAATTGTGTTTAACTGAAGCCTATAATGGGAGGGGCCCAGTTAACACGCCATTGATTAGGGTTTGCTAGGTCTCCTCTCTAACCTATAAAAGGGTAGGTTATACCTATCAGTTGCTTGAATCCCATTAAAAGCTGCTATACCGAAATAAGTCATAGAGAGGAAGATCTGGCATTCCGATAAATCGCTAATTACCATCAGTCTAATCTATTTTTCTTCAAGTAAGTTATGTCTCAAACAAGTACATTTTTAATTCCACTACACGTATCGATTTTGGTATTTTACATTCATATATGGATCTAATTATTCTTGATTAATTAGTTGTTTATGTAGAGAATTTCTACACCCAATCCATAACATTATTCTAAGTTCTAGAGCAATGGACTGAGCGAAGGTTGGGCAATAAAGTCAATAAACTACTGCACACTTGGACTAGTTCTCATCCGTCCCGCATGGGTTGCTCATCACCAGTACTTGTTGAACTAAAGATAGGTTGTTGGATTCAACCGCCCACTTTTGATCAGGTTGAGACAAAGCATACTGAAGACCTTGCAATAAGCCCACTGTTTCAGCTTGAAAGGCTGCCGAGTCTTCACCACTCGGGCAAAACCCCCAATTAGCTTACCTATTGAGTCCTAACATACACCAGCGATTGCGCCGGAGTTTGATTATTGGAGGAAGGAGCCATCGATGTTGAGTTTTAGAGATCCGCAGCGGTACCTAAAAAACTCACTTTAGCCCGTTTATTTTCTTGAACCAACAGTTGATCCCTTGGCCATCACAGCATCGAATGAGACAAGCACTTTCAACTGTTTTGACCCTGAAATCACTCCTTCGAGGAGGGAGGAACTCCTACAACTAACAGTGAGCAGCAAAAGCGACATAGAGCCAAAGAGTCCCACCTCAGAGCAGAAGACTTTGCAGTCTCCTAAGCTGCCTAAGGGACTCAGTAGATCAGCTAATAAAAAGAAGGAGTGTAAGGGCCCAAAAACACCATCAGCCAAGAAACAAAGATGCTATAGTCCCTATAAACCAACATTGTCTTCTTCGGATTGGCTAGATGAATCAAAACTCATGGAGACACCTATCCATGTGTCTAACGATTCTACTAAATGGGCTTTGGTGGCTAGCCCTAATAAGCCACCCAGGGAAAAATGAATGTTCTTTGCTGGAACTGTCAAGGGTTGAGTACACACTTGACGGTTCAAGAACTGAGAGCCCTTGTGACTCTCCATAGACCCGCTGTGGTCTTCCTGATGGAAACCAAAAATCAAGAACCTTTCCTCCAACGTATACAAAGAAGACCGAACTTCCCATATTGTGAGGTGGTTAATCCTAGAGGTACGGCTAGTGGACTTGCCATTTTTTCTGAGATGATAGTGTCAAACTATCATTTGAGTCGCAATCGGAGCACTTCATGAATCTTGTAAGCAAGGACCTAGGAAGTGGGAGGAGGATGAGACTCACCTTTATTCATGCCCCCTATATTTTTCATAATCAACTCAACCTCTGGGCTAAAATCCACAACATAGGCTCATCAAATCTACTGCCTTGGGTCTTTATGGGTGATTTCAACGAGGTGCTCTTTTGTTGGGAGAAGAGGGGGGCTCGTATTGCAGACAACGCCCAAATGACAGCATTTCGAGACTTTATGAATGATTGTTCGCTCATGAATGTGGACAACAAAGGTTGCACATTTACTTGGTCCAATCAGAGGGAGAGAGAGGCTAACATCAAGGAAAAGCTAGACAGAGTGCTTTGCAATATAGAATGGCGACTTACCTACCCAGCCGCTGAAACAATTGCTCTCCCCGCCATTAGGTCTGACCACAGTGCATTACTACTTTCCCTAGAAGTCAGTTCGGTGAAAAGGAAAAAGGCATTCAAATTTGAAGCTTTTTGGCTTGAACATAAAGAGTGCAAAGAAATCATCCGCAAATCATGGAATTTAGTACATCATGAGGGGCGGTTGTTTTCCACCAAAGTGATCGTAGTATCTAGAACCCTAGCAAAATAGAGTAGAGCCACCTTTGCGAACGGACACCAACACGTCTCTAAACTAAAATAGGAATTGCAACAATGTATGAATGACAGCACAAGCCCTTATGTGAAAGCCAAAGTCCAGGGGTTGCAATATCAAATTGAAGTGCCATGGAGATAGGAGGAGATGTACTAGGGATTGCACTCACAAATTAACTGGCTGAAGTGGGGCGATAAAAACACTAAATTCTTTCACGCCATCACTGTTCAGCACAGACAACGAAATAGAATATCCATGATCAAAGACTCAGATGAAAGGTGGATTTCTAACCCAGACCAAATTAAACAGGCAGCTATGAATTTCTTTCGAGCACTTTATCAATCTGAAGGACCAAGAGCATTTTCTCTTGTACTTGACCAGTGCATAAAAGTGGCAACAGACAACATGAACAAGGGTTTGCTGGCAACAGTCACTGAAAAGGAGATCCAAGAGGCGACATTTCAGTTGGGAGCTGAGAAAGCCTCGGGTCCTGACGATCTCAATGGCTTATTCTATCCAAAACTCTAGGAGATACTGAAACCGGACATTATCAGGGAGGTCCAGGAATTTTTCAAAACTAGTTGTATGTTGCCTACTCTTAATTAGACTTCTATCACCCTCATACCAAAAATCCAGCAAACCGAAAAGCTAGACCAGTTTCGACCTATCAACTTATGCAATTTTGGATACAAAATTATAGGGAAGGTGATGGCAAATAGACTAAAACCACTACTCCCAGAGATCATTGCTAAAGAACAGAGTGCATTTGTAGGCGGGAGACAAATCCAGGACAACATCTTTGTGGTCCAAGAGGTCCTACACCAGCTCAGGAAGAGGAAAAGAAAACGGAAATTCCAAACAATCCTCAAGTTAGACATGAAGAAAGCCTATGATCGGGTGGAATGAGACTTCCTTGAAGCCTGTTTACTGAAAGCTGGGTTTGCTGGCAAATGGGTAAGGTGGGTCATGCAGTGTGTTACAACAGTCTCCTTTAGTGTCAAGTTAAATGAGGAGCCGCTACTGTACTTTACGCCATCCCGAGGTATCCGGTAGGGGGACCCTCTATCCCTCTACCTGTTTATTCTAGTTGCTAATGTGCTATCCACACTAATGAAAAAGGTAGTGGAGGACAATAGTATATAGGGCATCACCTTAAACCGATGGTGCCTTACTCTTTCTCACCTCTTATTTGCAGACGACTCTAACTTCTTTTTGGATGGGAAAGTGTTAGAGTATCAAAGCCTAGCTGCCATCCTAAATAGGGGTGTGCAACCGGATCGGGTTTACTCGGAACCCCGACCGAACCACCCGAAAAACAGGGTCGGGAATCGGTTCCCGATTAAACCGATTCAGGTACAGGTTCCAGTTTTTGGGAACCGGTTGAAACCGGTCAGGGAATAGGGTCCAAGCAAAGACCCACCCAGAACCAGACCGGTTTTGGAATCGGTTTTTACCCTGTGAAAAAAAAATCATCTCTCTATATAATGCTTTTAAGTCTCTTTGTCTTCAAAGAAATGTTAAAAAAGAAAAGATTCTCTCTAAATCAAGTTAAGAGAGAATTGTATTGAAAGAATTGTTAAAAAGAACTATTCTCATGAATTATTTTTCTTTTTTAATGGTCCTACTTTCAACTATTGCTATAGTCACAGGACAAATGTTACTAACTATTGTAGCACTAATTCTTAGTCCAACTCAAGAAAGATGTCCTTTGAATAAGAGCTTCGTCGCATACACATAAGTAAGCACATTAGGTCATATTAGAAGTATTTGTGAGAATGAGACTAATATTAAATCCATATTTGTTGCTAATGCTTATGCATTCTTAGAATTTTTGCTTTGTCTTATAATGTTAGAAGAATTACGTTGTTGTTTTTTCGCTAATTAATGTAAAATTCGAAGCCGTATAGAATATTGAACAGTTGCAAAACAGGTTCCAATGGAAACAGGGGTTTTTCGACTGGAAAAACAGGGTTGGGTCCAAAACAAGGTCCAATAAAAACATGGTAGAGCATAGGGTCCAGAAAAGAGGAATCAGTTATAACAGGGTCAAGTACAAGGTCCAAGTCTTGACCTTACCCACCCTGGACCCGATCACCCCTAATCCTAAACCAATACTGTGTAGCCTCAAGACAAGCCATCAATCTCAACAAATCCGAGGTTACTTTCAGCAGAGATTGTCCTATGACCCTTCAAAGGAATAAACTACGGGTGCCCATTATAGAAAAGACAGGGCAATACCTTGGCATCCCGTTGGATTGGGGAGTGTCGAAGAAGTATATGTTCACTTGGATTCCTTGGCAGGGTCAGCTCTAAACTAGAAGGCTGGAAAGAACGGTTAATCTCTAAAGCGGGGAAAGAACTCCTCGTCAAGACAGTTGTGCAAGCATTGCCACAATATGCTATGTCAATCTTTAAAATCCCTATATCAGTTTGTAAGGCCATCAAATAGAAGATAGCTCAATTCTGGTGGAAAACAAACACGAAGAATGCTGGAATTCACTAGAAAAAATGGGAGGTGCTCAAGATGAAAAAGGAAGAGGGAGGATTGGGCTTCCGAGACTTGTAGGACTTCAATACTGCCATGTTGGCCAAACAAGCTTGGTGCTTGAACTCAAGTCCCAACTCTCCCTAGGGTCAATTGTTCAAGGGCCTATACTATCCCCACATGGATTTCTGGCATGTTGGAAAAGGATAGCATCCCTCTTAGGGCTGGCAAAGCCTGCTCATGGGCAAAGACTCCATGTCCCCAGCCACACAATGGATAGTAGGGGATGGAACTAAAATCAAAACAAGAGAGGACCGATGGCTACCTAGAGGAAGGATCTACAGGCCAGCAAAACACAACGAACGTCAACTTCTATCCGGGTTTATCACATTGGTCGAGGGTGTATGGAACAAAGCAGCACTACTAGAGCACTTTGATGTGCAAACAATTCGGGAAATTTTTACTATTCCCCTGAACCCTCAACTAGAACTAGACCACATCATCTGGACAGGAACAACGGTAGGCCAATACACTGTCAAAAGCGGCTACCACCTCATCCAAGACAGATCGGCTAAGCATATGTAGGGCGATGCCTCAACTTCGCACTCTCCCCCCCGCCAATTCTGG
>MU090493.1:0-27471 GCA_014858505.1 Corymbia citriodora subsp. variegata | reverse complement strand
TTTCAACAATATGGCGAAAAATACATCCGAAGCACAAAGTCCCATCTAATGCAGTGTGGCTCTGCGCGGCCATCTGTGTTCTACTTGGAATTCCAATATTGAAAGTGAATGTAGTCTTCACTGCCATAACTTCCATATGCACGATAGGATGGGTCGGAGGATATGCAGTCCCGATATTCGCGAGGATGGTCATGGAAGAGAAGAATTTCAAACCTGGGCCATTTTACTTGGGAAAGGCAAGTAGACTGATCTGTTTGATAGCGTTTCTGTGGATATGTTATACCTGCTCGGTGTTTCTTCTGCCGACTCAGTATCCCATCACTTGGGACACATTCAACTATGCGCCGGTTGCTTTAGGTGCGGGTCTAGGTATGATAATGCTTTGGTGGGTGTTTGATGCCCGTAGATGGTTTAAGGGACCTGTTAGGAACATCGATGCACAGAACGGAAAGGTATAATGTAATGCTCTTGTATCCGATGTTTCAGTATAGTCAATTGGTTGCCCTTAGAATGATTTGAAAACAGACCCATCATGTTCTGCCTCAGGCATACGTCATGAGCATTCGTACTTGATTACTTCTTAGTGCAAGGCATAACCACTTTGTTAAGTTCCAAAAATGCATGAAAGTTCAAATTTGTTCAAAGTAGAACTAGATCTCCTGTGTTAACATCGCTGAGCTGTCCCTCATGCATCTTTGGTCGATCAGTGAGAAAGTTTGAGAGGTGATGTAACTGCAGAATATAATTCCCAGTGCATCATATCAAGTTTTATCATCAGCAATATAATATGTACATGAAAGATTGTTGTCTGCCAGGGCTTGACATACTTATAACCCACCTCAGTCCCCAGAACCATAGGAAATCTTGCTCTATTGTAATTTAACACTAGATCGACAAATTAATCCCCGGTCAAGTGGTGTAAAATGTCAAGGAAACATATGCAAAAGCCAAATTCAATCCTCGTGGCACACGAGAAGCTATGGAACTAAATCTGACAGAGACTGAGAAATGAGAAGTTGCTTGCTGGGTGTGTAAATTCGAGGGTGCTGGTCCTCTTTCTCAGATGCAAATTTTCTGTCTCGTGCACGTCCCATTTGTTGTCTTCACGTTAGGATCGCAACATATGTTCCTCCAACTCTACCCCTCAGCATATCTAATCCACAACACCTGTCTCCTGAGCCACGGCCTTCCGTCACGCCTCTGCGCTCTCTCTCTCTCTGTGCGTGCGCGCACATGCATCCGTTGCCGGCGATCATGTGGCTCCTCCATGACCACCAAGATCTCAGCCTTGCCACCAAGTCCTGTCACCATGGAGGTGTCGATCCTCTAGAATTCAAGGCGGTGGCTCCTCCATGTCCAGGGATGCCGAGCTTCCAGATTCGAAGGTGACGACGCTTACTGCCCTGAGGGAGCTAAATGACATGTCGGTTGTACATCCCTCTATACCCATTGACATGTCCCAATCTCATGTGCCTTAGATCTTGACTAATAAAAGAGTTAATATCACGAAAAATCACAAACTATTACATATATGATAAATTTATCTCAAATTAATTTTTTGACAGCCAAAAACCCCAAGCTAATATGTTTGTGACAAATATACCATCCATTAAATTGGATTAATATTACAAAAAATAACAAAACTAGTATAATTGTAACAAACAAAAAGTAAAGTCCCAAACCGTATACGAGCCAACTCTCACTTATTATCCAATTCAAAAAAAATGAGATTTTAAATAGTTTGGGGTAAATTTATCATAATTGTATCAGTTTGAGGTTTTTCATGATATTAACCCTAAATAAAAAGTCAATGGGACCTGTCATCATCCTAAACAAGTGACATTGATTGGAACCCATTAAGGGGAGAAAATATTCAGTGGTTCGAGAGTTCCACGTCATCAGCTGATGTGGTGCGCATTTACCATTCAGAAATTGACATGTGTCCGTAAGTGGGACCCGCTGGAATAAAGAAGGGTTGATTCTTTGGCTCAGCTCGGCTCGGCTGGGCTCGGTTGGTGGGAAAAGGACGGTCAATACTAAATGCGTAGCTCCCGCTCAAAAAATTTGTCTCTCCTCGCTTGAATTTTTTGGGGCTTTTTTCCTCTCTCGGTAGAAGAAGATCCCAGACGGATCTATTTCTTTCTCCGCGCATCCCACTCCCTCCTCCGCTCCGCGCCTCCGCCTCCCCAAAACCTCGTCAGTCATCTGCCTCTGGCATGTCGCCTCCTCAAGAGCCCTACCGGTCGCAGCTGGGTCACGAGTCCCCTCCGCCTCCACCTCCGATTGTCTCCATCGCGAAGATCGAGCACAAGGTTTGTGCTCGGATCGGGTTTCTCTTCTCAGACAAAGAAGAGAGAAGTCCGCGCTTGTTGTTGCTGCTCCGGCGTTCGTCAAGCGACTGTTTCGCGTTGTCGCCCGACGCTCGCTCCATGCTGTCCCATCCCTCTCCGGTCCTCTCTCTNCAGTGAACAAAAGGATCCGGAACTCGATTATTCGCGTTTTTTTCTCAAGCGATTCTCTCTCAAGGATGCACAAAATCAAAGGCAATAGATCAAACTCAAAATTAAGGAGAACTTGAATGTTGGCGTTTTTTCCTCAGCCAGGCGATTTTCTCTCTCTTAAGGATGCACGAAAGCAAGTAAACTAGTTCCATGTAATTATTCGCAATCAAATACACAGGTCGACCAAAGTACCGGGGACGTAGCCGAAGCTCTTAAGGCGTTCCTCGAGCTGAGCGACATGGGTCGAGCAAATTGACACCGCTGCTCGCAGTCGACACGCGTTGGTTCAGGCACTGAATGAATGTCAAAGAAGCTGAATCTGCGATCATAACACCAAAAAAATCAATCGGCTGAGAAGTAAAATAAAAATCATCCCTTACAAATTTTCTCGGCTCAATATCCAAAGGAACGCAAAGTAACTAGCGGTAGCAAGTAAAATCAGAAGAGACTCAACTCAGTGATGCGATTCACAGCTTTAGTAGCTGGATGGAACGGGAAACAGAGAAGGGAGAGAGGGGACCGGAGAGGGATGGGACAGCATGGAGCGAGCGTCGGGCGACAACGCGAAACAGTCGCTTGACGAACGCCGGAGCAGCAACAACAAGCGCGGACTTCTCTTTTCTTTGTCTGAGATGAGAAGCCCGATCCGAGCACAAACCTTGTGCTCGATCTTCGCGATGGAGACAATCGGAGGTGGAGGCGGAGGGGACTCGTGACCCAGCTGCGACCGGTAGGGCTCTTGAGGAGGCGACATGCCAGAGGCAGATGACTGACGAGGTTTTGGGGAGGCGGAGGCGCGGAGCGGAGGAGGGAGTGGGATGCGCGGAGAAAGAAATAGATCCGTCTGGGATCTTCTTCTACCGAGAGAGCAAAAAAGCCCCAAAAAATTCAAGCGAGGGGAGACAAATTTTTTGAGCGGGAGCTACGCATTTATTATTGACCGTCCTTTTCCCACCAACTGAGCCCAGCCGAGCCGAGCTGAGCCAAAGAATCAACCCTTCTTTATTCCAGCGGGTCCCACTTACGGACACATGTCAATTTCTGAATGGTAAATGCGCACCACATCAGCTGATGATGTGGAACTCTTGAACCACTGAATATTTTCTCGCCTTAATGGGTTCCAATCAATGTCACTTGTTTAGGATGATGACACGTGCCATTGACTTTTTATTTAGGGTTAATATCACGAAAAACCTCAGCTGATGACGTGGAACTCTCGAACCACTGAATATTTTCTCCGTTAAGGGGATAGATTTGTGATTTCGTTGCTTCCCATTCTTTTAACCATAGACTAAAGCTCGAATTCTTAGCCACAACATCAATAGACACCTCTTTTCCTTTAACTAACTTCATCGCATATGCTTCAAACTCATAAAGTCTATCCCGAAGAAAAGCGAATTTGTTTGGGTCACTCTCCCTCCTAATGTTGTCTAGCCACTCCTTTGCTTCCTCCACCCTTGCCCAAAAGCAAGTGTCTTGGGTCAAGCCTGCATTAGTGGTCCTATTATTGCCTAGTTTCTCGGTAACAACCCTCTCGGTCCACCACTGATTGAAAATTTCGTACCTCCTCCTTCTTCCATTGCTTATGTAGTGGCCTATCTTAAGATGCATCCCCGACCGATAATACTCCGCGATGTCCAATGGCTCCACAAGAAGCATGTAGAACTTCTACTCCTCGATTAACCTGACCCTTTTGTGCAAATCGTGTGGGAGCCTTTTACTGTCCAACATCTCTATGACCTCATCCCAAAAGACTGCAAGCTTGAACCGATTCATGTTTATCTTAGACTCTCTCTTTGAGACTCCCCTCTGCTTGAAAGAATCATAATATCCTCTCTGCTCGTCAGACTTATCGCAACAAGCTTTATACCACTCTATCTCTGCCCTATAAGGAGTGATTTTGGATAGCCTAATAGCTAAATTGGCGGCGTTCAAGTTTGGTGCGCGTCCTATTCGCCTTGCCATAGTCAAGCAATCTTTGGCCATTGGTGCAATGGATACCTGCAAAGTAGATGAATCATAGAACTTTTAAATATAAGGAATAGCACCCGAGAATAAAAAGCCTAGATCGATGAATTTATAGAATTCAATCACTCAAGGACCTAAAGCGCCGTGTTCATACTTGTCGAGAAGTCCCCAAGGAGTTCAAGGCCATCGAAAGACTTGCTTCATAGCTTGATTCAGAGAGATCTCCTTCCGTGAAGCTTCTCTTCAAAGACTGTCGAGTCAGTCTTTCAACATACCACCCATACTTGAGGTGCTCCTCAACGATAAAATTTGGAGAACCTGTCCTTAGCATCAAATGCATCATCTTGTTGACAGATATAGCATTGTCTAAACAAATCGCGCCATCATCTGAACAAAACAAGTAATTCCCAGATGGCCAAAATGACCTCCCTCCGGAGCCTTCCCTTGCCTGCGCCAGGTGCTCCGTGTTGGCCACAGCGAAAGAAAATAACCAGGCTTTGTTTTCTTCAGTTAATTGGAGGTTAGCAAAATTCATAGAGGTCGGTGACATCATAGACGTGTACCAGAGTGTTATGAGAGCCTGCCCCTGGAGAGTCGAAACAAGTGATTGGTCCAGAGATAACCTCGGCATTATATCGTGCGTTGAGTCCAGAGATAACATCGGCATTATATCGTGCGTTGACACAATGTTGCAAAAGCTGCCGGCCCATCTTTCGCGAAGGATGGCTTGGGAAAGCGACTCGTTGCCGAGGAAAGGAGAGCCAAAACCAATGCATAGGACCGAGTGGGGTGGGAAGATGGATTTGAGGTAGGAGAGAAGCCAGAGAGCTATAAGGAATGCGACTGATCCTCCTATAGAGTGGCCTGCGATCACGATGGACTTGGTTTCAGCCAGCAAGCTACCAATCTGCATGCATATATAAGATTTCCTGAAATCTAGTTAAACGCTTTATGAAAAAATCTCGATTACAACGCTTCAAAAGCTTCACTGAAATATCAACTCACACCGGCTCATGTCAGATTAGATTAGTTACACGAATAGATGGGATAGGAAATTATTAGTCGTACTGCAATTGCTAAATATACGGAATTGTTTATTAAACCAGTTGACAAATGATGATAAGTGCGGAAATACGCTTAACACATGTATAGAATGTATCCATGTGTATGGCATACGTTGGGAGCGTGTAGCAAAGATACAACCCAAGCTCGTCAAAGGACAAAATCTTGAGGCTCGGTGTGGGACAGGTTAAAACGAATAATATCTCGAGTGAATTAATTCATGGATGTTACAATATGATATCAAAGTGAGACCCCCAAGTAGGTGTATGGTTTGCAGACAAACCATGCTAAAGCTAGTGGACCTATAATGACCCGATCTAATGAAGGCGATAAGTGGTTACTAGGGCCAGAGAGGACCAAGACAAGAAGCAACTCTTGGAGGCCTCTAGGATAGTGAAAGGGGCTAGGAATGAACTGCACTGTACACTAAACAAAGAGAGGAGTGGTTCTGGAATACATATATACATATATATCATAGGGACATTTTTTTACGTAAAAGTAAGTTTTGTTTTGAATTTTCAAAATTAAGCGAGCCCAAATTAGAGCACTACTAGGATAAGTGACCTCCTGGAAAAGTGACTGCTTGTACATTAAATAACAAAACTGTGAGACTCAAAATGGGATAGAGAAAAGCGAACAATACCTTGAATGAGTTAATCTAGGGATGTCATATGTAATATTGTATACATTAACTAAAATTCAACCGTGAGACTTAGTATGAGACGGGGCAAAGTGGACAATATTTTGAATGAGTTAATATAGGGATGTCACATGTAATATTGTAAACATTAACTAGAGATCAACAAATAAAATAGATCAACAGAAAATGAGCACTACTGTTGAGCACTTTTGTTTCCTAGAATATATATAGAAATAACTGTCTTAAAAAGTCCTAAATTTATTGTATAGAAACTAATTCAATTCTAAACATTTCAATTGTGCCAATTTAGTCATAAATATTTCAATTATGCAAAATTTTATCATGGATCTTAGGTGATTTGCCAATAGTCTTAAGCCTTTTGACGATTTGTCAATATAGTTATCCTGATCAAATATCCAAATAAATAGATTTTGAACTAAATTGACACAATTAAATTATTTATAATTGAATTGACCAATATACAAGAATTTTTAGATAATTATCCCTCATTTATATACAAATATGACATATTGCGTTTTCTTTATTTGTCCATTTGCTAATCTGTGGAAAATTCGGCAATGGGACGGCATCCACCAACCTTTTATTTTATTTTATTAAACTCGTCGTCTGATGGATCAACAGCAGATAAAGTAGTTGAGCACTAATTGAGCACTAAGCTTTAAAGTAGCCACTAAAATCAAGCAAAAGTTAGTGGGTGGATTGAATATATGAATCCCTAAATCAAATCGAATCGTTAAATCAGATGAATCTTACATGAAAGTAAAGTAAGAAGACCCCATTCGCCCTACAATGACTCAAAAACAAAGCCCGAAAGAAGTGGGGGTGGGGTAACTTCCTAGCTATTTCTCGCAATGCTTCATTCACCCGTAGTACTGAAGTGATGTCTATGACTCTCCAAACACTAATGAACCCATTAAGTAAAGTCGCCTAGTTGTGTTTCATGGACCTAACAAGGTGGGCGAATCATCATTAAAACAATTTGATATTATGTATGCCTCCAATATAGTCTAGCAACCAAAGCCACAACACGAATATTTGAGAATTATATGACGCTGATTGTTATCAATCCCCTATTTTAAACATGGAATAGGATTTTGTACATAAATTTCCACCATTACACATGGAAGGAGACAATTTGCCAAGAGGATCAATTAATTTAGAAAGACGGTACGTTGACGTGGGAATTACAAATTAAGTTCAGACAACATGTTCTTATTATGATTAAAAAATTGATTACTTGTAAAAGTTTCTATGTTCTAGTTATGAATTAATCACTTCTTAGACTTCTTATGCATGACATGTCTTCTAATGTTATTTAATAATTGACAGGTTTGGATTTTAATTTTGCTAGATTAGTGATACACGCCTCCATCAATCATGTTAGATAGATCTGTTTGGTGGATTTTATCAATTAACTGAGAAAGATGGAAGAGACTATCTTGCGTAAGACTGTAAGCTGCATCTTCTAGTCATAATAAGTCAATAAAACGTGAGGAACGTTAAGGTTAATTGCGGGCTAAAGCACAAAAGTTCTTTGGCAGGCAGTCAAGAGGCACGTACATTCAAACATGTCAAGCAGGACATCATCACAAATAAGACAGAATTCAATCTATGATCTTGAAAAATTCTTCCATGTAATCGATTACTTGAGGCCTGGGGTTAACCGAGAATTTTTCTTTTTTAATTTGCGGGAAAATTACAAGTCAAAATGCATTTTTGAAATGATTTACATGGAATAGACATACAACTGATGATGTATTCAGAGTATAATTCCTGAAAACAGACTTCTAATTTAGAGAGAAAGAAACCCGGGAATAAACCGAAACCTTTTTGCTGTCTTGACTCTGTCTCAACTAAAAGTCAGTCTCAACCGATGGTCTAAAGTTATAAAATTAATGGATATGTACAGAAAGGAGATGAGAAAGGGTCCTTTCCCTTCAGTCCCATCCCTGTCTGGAATCTATCACCTTAGCCGCTAGAAATCTCTATTCAATCAATCGTCGGCTATGGGAGGAAAATCTTATAATCACCCGAGTTAACATGAATGGATCAATTATAGCATTTACTTATGCGGTTTTCACGTTGCACGTGAAGTCGGCAAAATTTGATGATAAATTGCGCTCTGTCCATAAGCCTCGTTCCAGGAAAGTGTCTTCCCTTCTTAGTCTTGTCTCTTTTTATTTTTATTATTTGTTTTTTTGGGTGGGGGGGGGGGGGGGGTGTCAACCCTTCTGTCTTAGTCAATCACTAACTTAAGACACATTTAAAAGCAAGAGGTGAGTGCCAAGTGTACCATTAAAAACGATTTGCTGAGACAAGGGGACCTAGTAATATGTGCAACCGGACCGGTCACTTATAATATATTAACCCAAGGAAGAAGATAAGTCTATTACATAGTGGACGGCAAATTAATCATAAATAGCACTAAGAGATAGAACTGGTAATTCATGGGATAGTACTATATAAAATAGTAAGATTCACCGTCTAGCAATCGTCTGATATTGGCCATTATATTAGCATGCTTTGCATTGATTTGTCCTCGGGAAGGTCGCGAGGAAGTAAAACTTAAGTCATTTTTAAATGGATGCATTGCAATGCATTGTTGGAACGATAGTAACTTACAAACAATGAAGAAAAATTACAAGTTATGAAATTGTTCATGTTCCTATAAGTTAAGTAGAATTGCCATACATGAGGATAATTCATGAGGAACTCTAGGAAGAATTCAATTTTTGAAAATGATTAGTGAGTATCAATTCCATCATTTATGATGGATTGAATTATATTACGATACTATAGGTTAATAGCTAAGTTTATGTTCGGTGATGATGATATAAGTCAAGTTAGGGTAAATGATATCATATCTAATATTTGGTTGCTATCCAAGACAGGATAAGGCTGGACAAAAGAAGGATATAACCTAGATTAAAGGATCTCGTGTGTGGAGGTGAGATAAATGTGTATAAGGTTTTTCATGTCTATGATATACGCTGGCCATCGAGCTAGGACCACCACTGCAACAACCAATCATCATCACCTCCAACTGGCACTGATGTAAAAATCAACTTTCAGAGGAGTCAATAACGCATATGATGGGCAAAAGAAATTGCTAACCTGGGATTGAAAGTCAAGGCGCGCCTGACAGCGAAGAAAGAGGTGAAGCACTCCGGAGTGGACCATGATCGGCTCCTCGCCATCGTAACGGCATTTCAACGGCGCGAACAGCCCGTGGCCTGCCACATCCAGTGGCACTAGCACGCCGCAGTTCACATCCCAACCGAGCGCCGGCATCTCTTGGACGCCTGAGAACGCCACATACGCCACGCCCCCGACTTGCTCCGCCACGAAGGCACCGACCTCCATCGCGTTCGCGGTGCTGCACAGCCTCCACGCCTCCTTCAGCAGTGGGGTCGAAGCCAGGAAAGTTGCCAACATCTCGCTGGTCTCGAACCTTTCCAGGACAAACAAAGAGAAAAGGAAAAGAGAAAGGAAAAACAGAGCAAAGAAGTCAAGTTTAGAAACGAAGAAGTAGCTGGAAACATGGAAACGCCAGGGAAATCGAGGTGAGCGGGAGAAGGGAGGAGTAGGCTGTTACGATGAAGCTTCGGTGTCCATGGTCTCCTCTTTTTGCCCGTTTTGCCCGGGAAGTGAAATGAATATCGACCCTGAATTTATGATTTGGAGCCCGGCCGGCGAGTTGGATCTTTGCTGACGACTGGACGTTGATTTTCAGAGACAAACTACCAGATAAAAGACAAGATAAAAGACAAGAAGATGGAAGATGGAGATATAAAGAGCATGGCGTTTGCTTCGGGGACTCTTCCTCGGATTGCTCTCACCAAGTCGTCAGCTGACCGATTTTTTCTCTCATCCAATAATAACTCGAGACGTATATGATGACGTGGAATTTGAAAAAAAAATTAAAAACTTCATCCCTCTCACTTCCTCCACCATGACAGCCACCGCCTAGCACGATCGTCGCCGCCGCAACCTCCATCCTTGAGTCCTCCGCGTTGTCCATGGACGAGACTTGGAGCTTGCCATCAATGCTTGCGGCCATGGACGATTTGCGGTGACCAGATCTTTGAATGAGGCACCTCGGAGCCATGGACAAGCAAGCGGCCATGGATGATGGAGGACCCCTTCCAGCGCTGCTCGTGGTCGACACCAGTAGCCTCTCCAGCTCCCTTTTTTCCTGTTTTTCTCCAACCTCTAGATCTGGTATCGCGTCCTTCGTCCATGGCTGCCATCAACTCCGCTGGCGTCGCTCTCCAGATCGCCAGCTCTGGCCATCCGTGGTCGAACGCCTTCAGGCATCGAGCTCCGTCTTTTTCAGTTTTTCCCCAACCTCCAGATCTGGCATCGCGTCCTTCGTCCATGGCTTCACTGGCGTCGCTCTCCAAATCTCCAGATCTGGCCAACCGTGGTCGAACGCGTTCAGACATCGAGGAAAACGAACAATGGAAGACGAAGTTGAAGACAAACAGACGCACAAAGAAAGGCAAACCCAAAGACGAACAGCGAAAGACGAAGCTGAAGACCAGATCTGGAGGCATAGTGACGGCGGGAAGACGAAGCGACCAGATCTGGCCAGAGGCCGAAGGCAAAGACTAACAGATGCTCGGAGGAAGACGAAGCCGAAGACAAATAGAGGAAGACGAAGACAACGGAGGGATTGACTCGGTTTGGATGCACAGTTGGCCTGGACACGGCGCCGGTGACGGCGGAAAGTGCGGAGTCAAGCTCGGGGTGGTGTGGAAGGAGGAGGAACGGAGAGGAAGTGACGGAATGAGTCAATTTCTATTTTTATTTAATTCCATGTCAATAAATATGTGTCAAGCTATCATTGGATGGAAGAAAAAATTGCTCGCCAAGTCACTAATGACGTGGTGAGAGCAAACTACTTAATATTTTCTCTTATGGAAGGAAACTCTTTTCTTTTCTTTTTGTCCTACCCTATACCTTTAGATAATCCAAGAAATTTAGTGAAAAGTACAAAATAAAAAGTCTTAATTTTTTTTATATTTGTATTAATTCAGTCTTAAATCTTTAAATTAGATAATTATGTCATAAACTTTTTAATGATTTGTCAATATAATCTATCTGGCCAATTTTAGCCAGAAATCGTTGACATAGTTACAGATGTCTTACGTGGCTTGCGACGAAAAATTTTACAAATTTTTAATATCAGTTTTAAAATGTTTATTCGTTTCTTTTCTTTTATTTTCTCTAATCTGTTTTTTTTTCTTTTTTTTCTTTTTTTTTTTTTACAACTCTGGGCTAGCCAGGTCGTCGTTGTCGGTCGAGGCTCAAGACTTTTTTCTCGAGAAAGTCATGGTAAAAACCGTAGAAACACCCTTGGCAGTGATGTAAAAATTAACTTTCAGAGGAGTCAATAATGCATATGATGGGCAATAGAAATTGCTAACCTGGGTTTGAAAATCAGGTTCAGAGTAGTCAATAATGCATATGATGGGCAATAGAAATTGCTAACCTGGGTTTGAAAATCAGGGAGCGCATGGTAACGAAGAAAGAGGTGAAGTACTCTGGAGTGGACCATGATCGGCTCCTCGCCATCGTAACGGCATTTCAACAGCGCGAACAGCCCGTGGCCTGCCACATCCAGCGGCATTAGCACGCCGCAGTTCAGATCCCAACCGAGCACTGGCATCTCTTGGACGCTTGAGACCGCCACATACGCCACACCCCCGACTTGCTCCGCCTTGAAGTCACCAACCTCCATCGCGTTCGCAGTGCTGCACAGCCTCCACGCCTCGTTCGGCAGTGGGGTTGAAGTCAGGAAAGTCCCTGACATCTCGCTGGTCTCAACCCTTTCCAGGACAAACAAAGGGAAAAGGAAAAGAGAAACGAGAAACAGAGCAAAGAAGTTGAGGTTAGAACGAAGAGTAGCTGGAAACATGGAAACGCCAGGGAAATCGAGGTGAGCGGGAGAAGGGAGGAGTAGGCTGTTACGATGAAGCTTCGGTGTCCATGGTCTCCTCTTTTTGCCCGTTTTGCCCGGGAAGTGAAATGAATATCGACCCTGAATTTATGATTTGGAGCCAGGCCGGCGAGTTGGATCTTTGCTGACGACTGGACGTTGATTTCCAGAGACAAACTAGCAGATAAAAGACAAGAAGATAGAAGATGGAGATATGGAGAGCGAATAGAGGAGACCGTGGCGTTTGCGTTGGGGACTCTTCGTGCAGATATAACTTATGGCCCTATCTGTCTTTTCCCATTTCTTTTTTAAATATGATTAAGGACGCAATGATGGCCGCTAAAACACTTTGTCAACATAATAGTCTAATTATATTGGTCTTTCGAGCTCCATTTTTTAATTAGATTTTTTATTTCTTTTCTCGTGGGTCTCATGATCCCTTTCCTTGACTTCTTCCTTCCTTCTAAAAGAAGGAGATGTTCGGGAGAAATGTCAATATTAAGTGGTTAGTGCAACGTAAAGACAGAAGATAGAAGATAGAGATATGGAGAGCAAATAGAGGAGACCGTGGCGTTTGCCTTGGGGACTCTTCGTGCCGATAAAACTTATCGCCCTATCTGTCTTTTCCCATTTCTTTTTTTAATATGATTAAGGACGCAATGATGGGCCGCTAAAACACTCTGTCAACACAATAGTCTGACCATATTGGTCTTTCGTGCTCCATTTTTTAATTAGATTTTTCTTTTCTTTTCTTTTCTTGTGGGTCTCATGATCCCCTCCCTTGACTTCTTCCTTCCCTCTAAGAGAAGGAGATGTTCCGGAGAAATGTCAATATCGAGTGGTTAGTGCAACGTAACTTTTAATTTAAATCCTATAATAGATTGATACGTATTCGCTGAGTTGGAATAAAAAAGAAAATTTTAATTTTTTCTATTCTTTTTTCTCCGCCCACTCCATGGCTCTTCAATTCTGCCCTTCCATGTCCGCTGGGCGCCGAACGAGCCGTCATCGCTCGCAGCCATGGCTCCAGATCTAGAAGTTCAACCGGCTCTATCGAATGGTTGAGATGAACTGACGATGCAGAGGGTTGTTGGGAGTGACGGAGTGAAGAAGGTGATGCTAATGAGGAAGATGGTGATGATGGTAGAGTGGAGCTATAGGTGAATAGAGAGAGACTCTGTGTTTGTGTTTGTGTTTGTGTTTGTGTTTTTGTTTGTAAGGACCCCAAGCTCCATTTTTGCTGGTTTTTGTTTCTGAGCAAAGGCTTGAAAGCACCTCAAGCTTCATTTTACCCGACCACACTTGTTTTTGTTTTTGGTTTATAAGACGAACCTCCAGCGCCATAACTGCAGATCTGAAGATGAACGACCAGCTAGTTCCTCGAAGATGGAGCTCTTCGTCGGGAAGACGGAGCCCAGCGGCGGCGAGTTCCACGAGGCCAGATCTGGCGAGAAAAGCCATGGACGGAGCAAGAAGACCAAGCCGCAGGCTTGGTTCCCTCGGATGAAGGATGAAGAAGAGAGAATGTGGAAGCCATGCCGCGAGCGACGGCCACGGCTCCTTTGGCGCCAGCGGCCATTGACGACGGCCGGATCCAAAAGGAAAATGGGTGGAGAATACACAAAGGAAAAGTTAAAAAATTATTTTTTAATTCCAACTCACCTAACACATGCCAACCTATTATTTGACCTAAGTAAAAAACGCACGCCACATTAACGATTGACGGGGCACTTCAAAATCACCGATTTTTTTCTTGTATAATCTATTTGTTTTGCGAAAAATATAGTATTTATGAAAATTATTTTTCAAGAAAATGATAATATTTTTCAGTGTTCGGTTGAAATATGAAATTGAAGTAGAAATTTTTTTTTTTGACATTTTATATCATATTTGATTTTCCTCTATATACTTTTTTTAATAATTTTTTATTTTTATTTTTATTTTATTTTTCTGTTCTTTTTTATTATTATTTTATTTAAAATTTTGAATTTTGAATTATTTGAATTTTATTTTATTTTCTTCTTTTCTTTCTTTTTCCTTTTTTTCTTTTCGTTTCCTCAACCAATTGCCACCATGGCGACAGCTGGTGAGTGCCGTCATTTAGCAATGCTCAAACGTCACCAAGCAACAGTGAGGCTCAACAAGTCATAAGGCTCAGACTTTGTCGATCTGGCAAATGGTGGCAACTCTTGGACCTCATAGTTCAGCGATGCCCGAGTGTCGCCAGACGTCAATGAGGCTCGAGCCTCGCCAGATTGGCGAGCAGCAATCGACCAGCTCGCCTTGGTTGTGGTCGATTGCTGCCATCACATGGCTAGCGACTAGCTAAAAAAAAAAAGAGCAAAAAAAAAAAAGGAAAAATAATAAAAAATCAATTTTATTAAAAATAATAAAAATTGGAATTTAAAAAAAATAAAAAAAATTCGAAGTTAAAATAAAATTTAGAAAAGAAGAAGTGGAGACTAGTAAGGGGTATAAGATAAGAGAAAGTAAGTGTGGAAAATATTTTCTCTAACTTGAAAAATAGAAAATATTTTTCCCAATTTTAGAAGAATTTTTTTTCTTTTCATGAAAAATATTTTCCCCAATTACATACATTTTCTGTAAAACAAACGTCGAAAAATCCAAAAAGTATTTTTCATAAAGTTATATATTATGAAATGAAGAGAGCCTAAGAGATTTCTCTATCATGTGACCACTCAGAGCAATAGAGGAAGAGAAATGGAAACTTCCCACGCTTGTGTAGACACAGGCAATTGAGTCAATCCACATGACCCACGACAGCATCCTCTCGAGCCGCCTAAGTGGAGGCTCTTGCGCCACATGTCTTACTCGACAACCTCACGAGTGAGTGTTGGTAGAGAGTGGAGCATACCAGCGAGGCATGAGGGGGTTGTGCACTATGCATATAATGAGCGCGGCGAAGGTGGAGATCGTGCCGAGGAGGAGGAGGAGGAGGGAGCTAGAAAGGGTGAGAGCGGTGGCAATCGGAAACACTTACATAAAAAAAACCCCTTCTCTCTACACAAGGAGCGAATTAAATTCGCAAAAGCAGCTTTGCTCACAAGCAAATCTTCTGGGCATTTCATTACCTTTTCTCGCTTCTCCCCATATTTATTTTTCCGAAAAATCCATTGGGCCACTGTGCTAAATTTCCTCGCAAAGTGGGTGAATTACACTTAAGGTTGAGCCAGTCGGATCGGTGGCCGTACAGACAGAGTTGGTCAAGGTAGAGAGCTTCGTTGACGTCCTAGTGGCGGGTTGACGAGTCCCTGACTACAATATGTAAAGCACGAGGACATTTCCTTTTTATTCTCCTTTTCTCTGCCTTCGGAGAGAGAATGGAGAGAAGGAAGTAGATTAAGGAGAGCGGACATGGGACCCACAAGGAAAGAAACAAAAAATCAATAAAATAATATAATTAAAAAAAGGTGTATCAAACAGAAAGTGAAACTCTTCTTCTTCTTTTTTTCCGGTCTTATTTTATACCTATTCTAACTCTCATTCTTAATTCTTTTTTTCCTATTTCCTTATAAAGCGTAAAAATCGAAATGTATATCTAAAATTAAATCGTCCCCACTCTAAACGCTATCTCTCTCCATTCTCAAGAGAATGGGGGTCATTGGGATTGCCTCAATGGTCAATTCTTCTTTAGAAAAGCAATTGAGGGATGATTATCCTTAAAAAAAGTGGAACATACAAGGATAACGTTGTCGGAAAAAAACGTCAGTACATATTTGACCGTGAGTTGTCAATACGGGAGACGACCTGGAATGGTTTGCCAAATTACATTTCCACAACTCCAGTTTTAGAAAATCAATTTCTATTGAAGCACTATATGGTCCAAGAGAGTTACTTCTGCTTGTCCCTTTGTCTCGCTGCTCTTGCAACTCCATCCCTTCCTTTCTCTTTGAAGAGGGACCACATGTAAGAGGGAAAGTATGCAAACAGCAACGCTAGTCGTAGTCAAATTGATATCGTAAATTAAAGTAGTAACTGATGTGTTAAATGATTATTGGAATAAAATATGACTTGTTTATCTAAATGTCAACTTCCAATATGTTACATCACTTAAGCATGGGAAACATCATCTAAAAAAATTTTAAAACTATTGTATTTTGATCAATTCAGTCCCAAACCTCTTGACAATTTGTCAATTCGGTCAATCCGACCAAATTTGGTCAAAAATCACTAACGTGAACACTAGTCATTCTATGTGATATCGTCAATGCTAAAGTGAACAATTTTTACAATTCTTTTAAAAAATTGATTTTTTATTTTTTTATTTTTTTTCTTTTTTTCTTTTTTCTAGCCGGCATCATTACAAAGGCCCTAGGCAAGGCCATTGTGTTCTTGCTAGCTGCGAGGAAGCTGGTCCTTACCTTGATCTAGCAAGGGCCTTTGCGTCCTCATCCATGACTAGTGAGGCATTCGTTGGCACAAAAATAAAAAAAAGGAAATAAAAAATAAAAAAATCAATTTTTTAAAATACAGAAATTGTCCATGTCAGCACCAATATTACTACAAAGGATGATTGACATCCACGCACAAGATTTTCTAAACAAAATTGATGGGATTGACTTAATTTGTGAATTATCATAAGGTTTAAGACTCGGTCGACAAAATTAAAATATTTAGAATTTGAATTGATCAAAGTGGAACAGGTGTAGATTTTTATGGACGATGTTCCACTTAAGCCCGCAATGCTTCGTATATTTGGTTGAGATCAATAGACCCCGCTCAAATACATCCTTCCAATTAGTATATAAATTTAATTTTCGATCGAAGTTTGGACCTCCAAACTTTTGAAATAAATTCCTATCAATTTTGACCCTATCTTTCATGCTAATCTTATCCATAGGAAGCTTGTCATCCCTTTCCAAAAACATTAAAAATCGTCACATCTCATCACCCGCGTGCCACGCAAGTTCCGAACAATTGATTAGGCCAAGAGGAAAATTCCACAATGTACAATTCGGGAGTGCGGGGGTGGCTGGAGACCAAAGACTCGACGACTCCACAGTACTGGTCTTCTACGTAAGTCAATGGCTAGTCTCTGAAGGAACTTGCGAAACGCATGGGGGGAAGTTTCGTTGCTTTTAGGTTGTCCTTGGATTCACTGTGCATTTCCAAGGGCTTCGATATGATGTAAGCGGTAAAGATGAGCAGCGCCCTGGGCTTGGATTCGCATGCATTTTGGTGCAATTGTGAAGAGCCCATTCCATTCGAGATGCACCCCAATCCCGATGAAGCATGGGAGCCTAACCCCACTCACCTGGCAAAGGAACTGGTCACTTCTTTGTATGGACCAATTGCGCCAAGACCGGCGCTACCGTTAATTTTTAGAGAACCACGGGTTGGGATGAGCAAAAAAAAAAAATGACACAAATAATTCATGAAATATAATATAATGTACAATATAGTATTTGTACTTTTAATTTATTCAATGTGGTCTCTAAACTGTAACCCAATATCTAACTCGATCCTCAAACTTTTAATTTATTCAATATAATTCATAGATTTTTAGTACATATTCAATTTAGTTCTTAAACTATATAAAATAATTCAAAGTCACCTCTGAAGTTGACTTAATAAAAGGATAACATTAAACATTTTTATATAATTTGAGAACTAAGTTAAACATATACTGAAGGTCCCGAGACAACATTGGACAAGTTAAAACTTGACTTTCACGACTCTTAAAGTTGTCCATGCTTGATTCAGGTAAAAAAAACTTGAATTAATGACTTGTTGAACAAGTTTATAGAACTAGTGGAAACAAACAATGGTCCCTGTTAAGGATCTCAATGCTTGATTCACCAAAAAAAAAAAAAAAATTCACTTTCACGGCCTATCATCAAAGCCAAATGCTACAAGCAAAACGTGATTATGAAGCCTGGATTCGTTTTGAAGCTTGGGGAGCGAAAATGGAGAGGAGGCTTTACAAAGCAATAGTGAAGAGATGCGGCTTCTTTGCTTAGTTTGCTCAAAGATGATCAACTGGTTCTTGATAGTTGTTGTAAATATATGTCTCAAATTTAAATCTGTGAACAAAAACCTGACCCAAATAAAATATACAGAAAAATAAGGAAATCATATCCATGTTGAAGTCACAAGTAAAATAAAGATTGTCTCCATATTGAAATCAAAATCAAGAATGGAAGTCTTGGATTTTGATTGGGTTCAAGTTTGTCTGAAATATATGGAAATCTATTTTTGTATTGAAGTCGACATTAGCAAAATAAGAAAGTCCACGTTGGACTTGTTGATCGAATTATCCAAGTTTCCTATTCCAAGTTAAAGTTGGCTACTGGATAGACCATGGATGTTATATGATATATTCTCCTATGTTGGTTAGAGGAAATTGAAGCGCTATTTTTCGTGTGCCATGGTTGCTCTATTGCGAGTGATGTCTATAGGCACTAAAGTGCTTGGTAGTGGGTTTGTGCCAAGAAGCTTATTCATGAATTATATCCAAGAAAGATTAGTATTTATAATCGTGAAGTCTTGTGATAAGATTTATGAATTTCTTTGTGAGATTAAGAGATTATTTCGCGAGAAATTGTAGAGCTAAACACCATGTGAGTTATTAGGTAAAATTGGGTTTTGGGAAACACTATACGTGTTTGAATGACTCGAGTGTGGTCCGTATATTGCTTAATTTATAATGGAATTCGTTGGTATTCTCTGTAGACATAGATCTCTACAACTGAATCATATAAATCCAGTGTCAGATTTATTTTCTTATTTTGTCTATTTTATTATTCGATTGCTCACTTTCTACAATTATTGGTATCAAAGTCAAGCTTGGCTGAGTTGAAGTAAATCGATGACTATAGAAGAAGGAAAAGTGAGAATTGACAGATTTGATTGGAAGGATTGTAGTTTTTGGAAGATGCAAATTAAATATCATCTCTATTTGATGAAACTACATTTACCCTTATTTGGGAAGAAACCAGAGACAATGAAGTGAACTAATTGGGAATTATTGGATAGATGAGCCATGGGTGCTATTTGGCTAACGTTGGCTTATAACGTCTTGTTTAACATCATGAAGGAGAAGACCACTGTGAGTTTGATGAAAGCTTAAGATATGTATGGGAAGCCCTTTGCAATCAACAATGCCCATTTGATACAATGGTTGTTTAATTTGAAGATGAGTGAAGGTGTATCAATTGCAGATCATATCAATAAATTCAATATGATTGTTAATCAATTGAGTTCAATTGAAATTAACTTTGAAGATGAGGTACATGCTTTGATTCCATTATCCTCATTACCTAACAGTTGAAATACTACCGTTATAGTTGTTAGTAATTCCTCCAGCTCAATGAGTTTGACGTTTGATGGGGTTCGAGATTTATTTAAGCGAGGACATTCGTAGAAGAGAATCTGACAAACCTATAACTGCTGCTTTAGTAGGTGAAAACAAAGAAAGAACTAGTATATGTGTTAGTAGGAACATGAATAGGTGCAATCAATCTAGGATCAGTGGTGCTGTCTGCTAGAGCTATGGCAAGATGGGGCATCTTAGAAGGAATTGCCTTAAGTTAAAGTATAAGATGTATAAGGAAATTATAGTTGATTCTGTAGATAATGTTCTAGTTGTAGTTAATGGTAATTCAAATAGTGCTAATTTTGTTTTGTCTCTCACTAAATTATTCATCGTTTAATGGATAGATTATGGATTTTGGTTATTCGTTTCATGCTATATCAAATGGAAACTGGTTTACTATTTATCAATACACATATGGTAGTAAAGTATAGCTAGGGAACAATGCTGGATGTGATTTTGTGGGTGTTTGATAACATTAGAATCATAATACATGATGGTACTATAAGATCATTGATTGGAGTGAAGCACGTTCTAGAGTTGAAGAAGAACTTGATTTCTTTAAGTGCCCTATATTCAGCCGGGTGTCAATATATTCTAGAATATTGAATATTGAAAATAATTCAATGTGCCTTGTTAATAATGAAAGAAGTCAAGCACAATGGCCTTTATGAGTTTCAAGGTGAGACAGTGACAGATGTTGCCGCGAAGATGTCATATGCATCTATTCAGGAGTTTGAATTGAGGCATATGTGTTTGAGGCACATTAGCAAGAGAAGCTTAAAGGTTGTAAGTGAACGAAATTTTGCTATATAACTATGTTGCTAACAAACTAAATATATGCAAATGTTGTGATTTGATCAACGGCGAAAAGTGTAGTTTAATTCGACTATCAAAGACATCATAGAATTTGCAGAGTTAATTCACTTGAATATTCGCAATTGTCACAGAAGAAAAGTGTCAGATATATATTAACAATTTATGATGATTACTCGATAAAGACGTAGGTATTTGTGATAAGGCACAAGTTTGATGTTATTGTCAAGATCATGCAACTAAGAAATTTGATCGAAAAGGAAATTGATAAGATGACCAAGCATGTGTAAGTTAATAATAGCATGGAGTCTTGCTCAAAGCTATTAAATGAATTCTACATGAAGGAATGCATAGTGAAATACCGCACTATTGCTAATGAACCACAACATGTTGCAGAATTAATGAGTAGAACATTACTAGAGAAGACCTATAAAATGATCTCTAGTGCCGATATGGCTAGGAGGTTCCTGGCAGATACGCTTAGTACAACGAACTACCTGATAACTAGATCCTTATCGACTATGATTAAATATTGGACTCCTGAAGAGATGTGGTTAGGTAATGTTGCTGATAATTCTATTCTTAGAATGTTTGATTGCCCATTTTATGTTCGAACGAGTAATGATAAACTCGATGGAAGGGCAAAAGAGTGCATATTCCTAGGCTATGCACAAGGTGAGCAAGGTTATTGATTATGGTACCTGGAATTAAATTCACCTATTGTCAGCAGAGAAGTTACGTTTGATAAGTCTCCACTACTTCTGGTTAGGAGTGATTATAGTCGTGTTCATATGAATTTGAACGGTATTCAACTTGAGGTGGAATTACAACTAGAAACTCCTAAGGTAGTAAGTATTAGTGGAGTAATCAACATAGGCCCCATTTGGTTCGCTTTTGGGGAAGTGACTTTGAGAAAATGCAAATAAATTTGCAAATAAGGTTTTCTGAAATACTATCGTGTTTGGCAAATTATAATTCTAAAATGCATTGCAAAATAGTTTTGGCTTAAACGCCATTTGGCAATACCACATTTGCAGAGGGCTTTTTATTTTTTTCTAAAAAAATTCAATCCAGTAGAGCTCCACCGCCAGCCAACTGTCGATTGCCAAATCTAGTTGCTGGCCAACCTCAAGCATGGTAGCTTGAGGGCGCATGACTTAGGCATGGCGGCCCTATTTGGCCGCCAAGCAGCCTCCCTTGGGCTGCACAACCCAAACACCGCCTTGGGTTGAGCAACCTAGGCGCGGCAACCAAATCTAGTCTTACGACTCAGACCTAAGTGCGATGGCCAGATTTAGCCGCTGAGCAGCCTTGCTTGGCTGGCATGACCCAAGCGTTGCCGCCTGAGGTTGCGCGACTCAGGTGACACCTTGGGTCACGCAACCTCAAGTAGTGATCACCTGAGGTCATGCGACCTAAGGCGTTGCCACCCAAAATCGCATGACCTCAGGCAAACCGAGCAAAGAAGTTGCATCTCCTTCAACTATTGCTTTGTAAAGTCTCCTCTCCATTTTTGCTCCTCAAGCTCCATAACGAATCTAGGCTTCATAATCGCATTTTGCTTGTAGCATTTGGCTTTTATAACAGGCCATAAAAGTCAACTTCTTTTTTCTGAATCAAGCATTGACATCCTTAACAAGGACCATCATTTGTTCTCACTCATTCGGCAAAGGAAGTGGCCACTTCTTTGTATGGACCAATTGCGCCAAAATTGGCGCTATTGTTAATTTTCAAAGAACCACGAGTTTGAATGAGTAAAGAAGATAAGATAATGGTCCATGAAATTTCGCTCGATATGCAATGAGCTCCATGAATTTTTAATTTGTTTAATGTGTGTTATAAACTATAACCCAATGTGTAATATAGTTCTTGAACTTTTAATTTATGCAATGCGATCCCTAAATTTTTCATACATATTTGATTTAGTCTCTAACTACATGAAGATATCCAATTTTGCCCCTAAACTTGAATTAATAAAATGACTATTGAATATTTGCATATAATTCAAGAACTAAGTTGAACATTGCCGCAACCTTATCTTGGGTGAACTATCTAAGATTTAGCTAATATTTTACTAAGCCTAAACTTAGCTTAGGATCTCTCAAGCCTCCAAGCCCATACCAATTCACAACTTAGGCTTAGGTTTTTAGCAATCAAATGATTTTTACCTAAGAGTCGCTACTAATTGGTTTATGGTGGGATGATTAAATATCTAAGTAAAGTATCGAGAGAAAAACCTTACTTTTGAGAACCAGAGATTTAATGAGTTTGGGGAGTTGATTATACTAAATTACTCTAACTCCCTTTTGGTACCTCGGTACCTTCCTTTTTTATTTTAAAAAATATTTTGTAGGTAGTTTGAATTGATTTTACCCTATCTCTAACATGTAAGTTTGTCATATGAGTGCACAAGCATTATTGAACACTCAACAAAGCAAGGCAACAACCAAATTGCAAGCATATGGAGGAAATACTTACATTGATGAATCGCAAACATTTACATGGTTAGTTAGAAAATCACATTTATCAACCTGAATATGATTTTTAATTAACGCACAATCCCACTCAAATCTCCTTTTGGGTTTCTCTTATTTAAATGAAAACTAAGCTATATGCCATGCAAATTAACTAAATGGCCTAATTCTAATGATAGACAATTTTTAATTAAATGGACCTAGCAACAATTACTGAATGGCGTGCATTTTATCACCTTAATTCTATATGACACGCACATGGTATTTTTGTATTTTTTATTAAAATTCGTAATTAAAAATTACTGAACATAAAAATCTACCTAGAGTTAGATATTATCTATTTTAAGTTAGGAAATGGACTAATCTAAATCCTATCTTAATTTAGAAACTAATCTCAACAAACAATTCAACTCAAAAATATTATCTAACATGCATTCTAATTTAATTAAGAAAATATCTAAGCTAATTTATCCAGAAAAGCAATTCTAAACCACATGATATGCAATGTAATTTTTTTTCAGGATAAAGAAAACAATCATCAAATCATCCAAGATCATAAAAAATATCATCCAATCAATTCAAGGGATGAAGCAAAATCTAATCAACTTGAAATTTCGCAAATAAAATCGATAAATTGATCTTAATCCTTAAAGATCAAAATATCAATTGGAAAGATTCTCGTGAATCAATGATTCCATTCAAAGCCTTGTAGATAAAATCAAAGATTATATGCAGTTGCGATTTAGGAAATACGTCCTAATTTGGGGATGCGCTTATTATTCAAAGGAATCAAATTAGAAATTGATGATGCAAATTAGGCAATAAAATATCCGAATCATATTCGAATAAGAGTGTACCTAACTTTGCGGATCACCTATCCAAATTTGAACTTCAACGGAATTGGCTCAGATCACGAATGAGGGAGGTGGCTCGCATGTGAGGCTCGGCAAGATTGGGTGCTTGGCTTGGTGATCGGCCCTGCGGTGGCTTGGCTTGATAGGAGGGTGCTTCTTGGCGGGAGTCGCAAGTCGTCGCTAGTTTTAGCTTGGATTAGTGATCGAAGACAAGCTTCTCAAGACCTGCGAAACAGAACAGGACGATGCTCCGCCTAGCGTGAGCAACGGCTTCAATAGGAATCTCGTTCGGATGTGATGGGGTATTGACCCACAACCGTTGCCGGGATTGCTGCGAAGGCACCGGGAGGCATGGTGAGGGACTGCCACCGCTGGACGTTGCCGGAAAACTCGTGATATTTGGTGTTGCAAGTTGCCGTGAGTGCTGGTTCGCCGACGCAAGTAGTTGGACTTGAGGTGGCTGGTTGCTCGTCGGTAAGGATTGGGAAGGCTGCTCCGCCTGTCGAGTGGTGGGCAGCAACGTCATCGGGGTCGGTGTCAAGCACGCAGGGGTAGATTAGAACAACTCGTCACTTGGGAAGTTGCAGCACGTCACGAGGCTGCTGATGTTGCAGATAGTGGCAGTTAGGGATGCCAATAAACGAATTGAAAACCGAACTGAAACTAAAATCGAAACCGAACCGAGCATAACCGAATCGAAATTCAATTCAATAACTGAAAATAACCATTAACTTTTCCCATTTGATTCGGTTAACCGAGCCGAACCGAAACTCTCATTAAAAATTGGGAACCGAAAAACCGATAAGCAAGGCAAAAACCAAACAATTGAAAAATCGAATGGCAAAAATGGGAAAACCAAAAAAATGAACTATATCAAACCAAGTTTTTTATTCGATTCAGTTTTCATTTCGAGACAGATTCAGTTCAATTCAGGATTACATATTATTGGTGCAGTTCAATTTTTCTAAAAATCTAAATCGAACCAAACTGTTTACACCGTTACTAGCAGTAAACAACCTCCGTGTCATCGTCAAGTCGGGAGGCTATGGTGTTGCAAGAAAACACCATCATCGTTGAAGGCTGCCAAAAACCTGCCAATGGCACCCGCATTTGTTAGTGAACTGATTTGTGATGGCAAGAGGTGGATATATGTGATGGGGTGTTAGTGGTTCGGTTTGGTTCGATTTTCTTGAAAAATCAAACTGAACCGATAAAGAAATATATCGAACCCAATCAAAATCTGACTCGAACCAAAATTTTGATTCAATTCAATTCGGTTTTTTGATTTTCGCTTTATTTTTTTCTTTCATTTCCTTTTGGTCATCAAAGCAAATGAAAGAACAAGCTGAAGCTATCTAAACAAGGGAATCAACTCTTCGAACAGAGGAAAGGAGGGAAAAACAACCCTGTTTTTTATTTTTCTTTTTTCATTTCTTGATGATCATCACCTCATATCTCGTGAACTCATCCAATTCCCATGAAACCAAAAATATCCAACGACCTATCCGGTTCGATTGTTGTCCAGTCGAGCAAACGCGATAGAAGAGATGACATCAAATAAATTAAAATGTTCAGGAATCACATCAAATAAATTTAAAAGTTTATAAATCATTTTACACATCGGGTTATAGTTTAAACACCACATCAAACAAATTAAAAAGTTCAAGGACCACGTTACATATTAAGTCAGAATTCATAAATTATTTTGTGTTGTTCGAAAATACTTGTATTGGGCAAATAATTTTCTAGACAAGCGTTAGAGCTCTCTAAAGCAACGACAGCTCGTCCTCCTACAGATTTAAAAAAAGAAAATCAGATGCACGATGAATCTGTTGAAGTAAATGGGGGTTCCTGAGAAAGAATAGACCAACACACTATCAATGGTGAAGACGTGCCCATGCTGGCTGCTTTCATGAGTATCCTCCTCGATGGGCTTTTTTTGGTGAGATCGCAAATACAGCTTGAAAATGGGCTATTTGTTTTTATTCCTTTCTTTTGGGCTTTTGGAGTGGCATGGATCAGGCCTCTCTCTCTCTTCCTCGAGGGACCCAAATGGCTTCTCAATATTATTAATTAAAACGATCACTTGTATTGTATTACAAAAATAAATTAGTGAAAGATATTGTCATCGTCATCGGTTAGAATTCTAGACAGAAATTATTATGGATTATAATAATATTCTCTTTTGATTTATTTGTTCTAAGTTATGTAGATAATACTTATTAAAATTTTATACTTTTCAAATCAATGAATTTCAATGAGACAGATATCAATCTTTTTCTCTTGTTCACTTATAAGTCTCGCTTTTGCTTTCTTGTCAAATCTTTTGATCTCAACCCTCAACTCCCTAGATGGAGAAACTATTTTACATGACCAGTGTAGCATAGAAAGTCAATTGACAATCACAATGTCTATCTGTCAATCTCAACACTAATCATGCCACGCCCTCAAGTAAGGGCCCGTTTGGTTCGGCTTTGGGCAAATGCCCTTAGGAAAATGCAAGTATCTTTAGGTTGAAGGGGTTTTCCGAAATGCAAATACCGTTTGGTAAAATGAAACTTTTCATTGCAGTGCAAAGCAACTTTGGCCTAAATATCGTTTGGTAAATACTACATTTGTAATGCACTTTGACTAAATTTATTTTTTAATAAAAATTTTGTAATATTTTTTTTTAATTAATTCATCTCCGGCGACCAGCACCGCCTGAGGTCGGCGACCTCAGGCGGTGGTCAGCCGTCGCCGGGGTCGTGCAAACCCAGGCGACGGCGACGGTCGCCTGGGTCGCGAACCCAGGCGACGGCGACGGTCGCCTCTGGGCGCGCGACCCAAGCGACGGTGACGGTCGCCTGGGTTCGCTGTCGCCTGGGTCGCGAACCCAGGCGACGGTGACGGTCGCCTCTGAGCGCGCGACCCAGGCGACGACAACGGTCGCCTGGGTTCGCCGTCGCCTGGGTCGCAGTCGCTTCTGGGCGCGCGACCCAGGCGACGGTGACGGTCGCCTGGGTTCGCCGTCGCCTGGGTCGCGAACCCAGGCGACGGTGACGGTCGCCTCTGGGCGCGCGACCCAGGCGACGACAACGGTCGCCTGGGTTCGCCGTCGCCTGGGTCGCGGTCGCCTCTGGGCGTGCGACCTAGGCGACGGTGACGGTCGCCTAGGTTCGCCGTCGCCTGGGCACGCGACCTGGGCCGACGGTCGCCGGCGTCAGGGACGCCTTGGCCGGCGGTCTTCGGCCGCGTCGGCTCCTCGGAGAAGATAAACAGTGCCAAAGCCACTCCAGATCTCCATTGAGCTAAGGGCAAAAATGGATTTTGTTAAATAAATGAGGGCAAAATGGGCAACTAGCATATTTTCATTAAAGCAAGCAAATGGCATTCCGAAAATGCAAGTTTTGAAAGCACCTCCAGCCCTCCATTGGCCTAAAGGCCTTTGAACCCCTTTGAGAATGCAATTGCATTTGGCCAAAGCTCTCCAAAATACGAACCAAACGGGTTCGCATTTGGCCAAGGGGCTTTCAGGGCTGAAAGCCCCTTGGCAAAGCTATACCAAACAGGCCCTAAATCAAGCTCGCGTGCCGTGGTTGAAAGTGATGCACTTGTCACCCTAAGAATCGTACAATTTGCTATGTGCTATTCTCGCCGAAAATATAGACCCATTCAGATACTGAAAGATGGGACCTCCATGTCCTGTCCAATTCCGATTTCAATCCGAACCACCGTCGTCCCATCGGAGCACGTCTAGTCCAAGTCGTAAGACAGCAACACGGCAATAAAGAAGAGTCGAGGTCCTTTCCCTCCCTTTCGCTCCCCATTTCTGCCCGGACAGGAAAGGCCGCGATTAGCGTACTGCTCCCCCACCATCTT
>MU090492.1:0-27512 GCA_014858505.1 Corymbia citriodora subsp. variegata | reverse complement strand
CGGGGGTGGGCCCCGCAGGTGCCTATCCTGCGGCACCGCGCCGTAGGCGGGTTCCTGACGCACTGCGGCTGGAACTCGGTGCTCGAGGCGATCGGCGCCGGCGTGGTGATGCTGACGTGGCCGATGGGCGCGGACCAGTACACGGACGCGAAGCTGCTGGTGGACCAGCTCGGCGTCGCGATCCGGGCGTGCGAGGCCCCGGACGACGCGGTGCCGGACCCCGCCCAGCTGGCCCGGGCGCTGGCCGCCGCGCTCGACGGAACGAGGCCGGAGAGAGGCCGGATGGAGAAGCTGAGCAAGGCGGCGGCGGACGCGGTCGACGGAGGGAGCTCGGACAGGGACTTGGATGGATTCGTGAAGAGCCTGACGGAGCTTCAGTGCGGAAGAAGCCACGCGGCGGCGGTTGACGGAGAGCATTGACGGCTTGTCCAATTTGACGGCTGAAACTATAGTTTTATTTTTATTTGTTTTTCACACTTTTTTTTTTCTTCTCTTGTTTATTTTCTGTAGAATGTGAATCTTTAATACTTATCCTAGAGGTCAAGGAGGCAAAGGAAAGAGACTTTTTTTTTCCTTAGTGAGGAAAACTGGTTATTTAATAGAGTGATTGGAAGGTGCATATCAAAATTTCCATGCAAAGATTGTCCGTCTCTTTATTAATAAAAGAATTAGGTAAATTGACAATTGAAAATCAAGTTACCTTCAACTCATAAAAAAACAATTGTTGCTAAATTAAGATGTAACAATGAAATTTTCACGTTAAGCCAATCGATCGTCTTTGTTGTCTTTGGGCGTTTATGAAGTTGAAAGTATAGCAAACTAAATTCCTATGGAAATCGGGCAGGAGCCCATATAAAAAGAAAAGAGTATGATGTGGGATCTGATTTTGTGAATAAAGTATAATTGATTTGACATAGTATACTTTGACAACTTGCCCCAAATTCTTGTTTTATAGCCCATGAAAACAGCCGAATGTTTTTGCCCTTTTTCAAACTTCAAGCTATCTAGACATCTATAGGTCACAAATCCGATTTCAATGGTGTGGATTCTCTTAATGCCACTCTGCAACAAACCATGTTGAATACGGCATTGCCCTATGAGTAAATTCACTTTCTAGCTTTATAATAGTACTTGGCTCAAACTCGCCCACAATTGGGCAAGGTTGCATCCCTCCTGGGTAGATAGCGAGAGCTTCACGGTCCTCACTTAGTGGCTAGTGAAGGTGCCGGTGAACTTAGGTGACCTTGGCCAGCCACAAAGGAAAAAGAAAAAGAAAACAAGGAAAAAGGAAATTAAATTTCAAATTTCAATTTTTTTTTAAAAGATTAAAAATTTCTACAATAGTGCCGGCATGCCACGTAATACTACTAGCGTCCACTTCAATGAAATTGATTGGATAGATTCAATTAACACAAATACAAAAATATTTATGATTAAATTAACATAATTAAAATATTTAGAATTAAATTGGCAAATAACTTTCATAAGTCTTGAGTGTCCTTTATTCAATTACACCACAAGATGGAGATTTTTTATTAAATTGACTCTCAATTTAGATGAACGTTGAGCTCATGTAGTACCTCATTCGTAAATAAGATACAACGGAAAAGAAGAAGCAAAAGAGCCTGTCAAACTTCGACATCTTCAGTTGGTAATGCGAAGAATCGATTATACTTCTCTTGCATAAGATGGGATTAGATTTCTATTATCGACTTCCTACCTAAATCTACCATAAGAAAAATGCCTGTCCATTCACTACTTTTTTAGGAGAAGGCGGAATGAGTGGAGCCAAGCTGGCTGTGGAAAGAAGATGGATCAATGAGTGGACATCAACAACAATTTCTATGAACAGGAAACCCCGGAAAAGAAGGGGCGCTTAAGTAAAGAAGAATGTCTTTTATCCAAGCATCTATAAGATTCGCTCATTGGATATATGCTTGGATATATAATGACACACGGACCCAAGAGTGTCAAAAGTTGGCACGGAGGGACATTTAGGTATCAAAAGTTACAAACGGTACAGTTAAGTGCCAAAATCGGAGCAAAATGAATCACTTAAGTGCCAAATCCGGTCAAATTGTCATATGTCCATTTTCTGGCGACTTCATTTGCCGACGGAGCATTTTTTTCAAAATAAAAAATTTCACGTGGTAATTTTAATAAAATAAAATTGTCCACGTCAGATTTTAAAGTCTACGTTAGATTTTAAAAAAATTAAAATCAATTTTATTTAAAAAAAAAAGAGAGAAAGGGGGAGGGGAACTCCCCCCCTTTTTTTTTAAATTAATCAATTTTAAAATATTTTATTTTTAAAATATTTAATATTATTTAATTAATAATTTTAAAAATCCACGTCAGCGCAAAAACGACGTCGTTTTGCGCTGATTCTTTGTTGTTTCAATTTCCCGCGTGCCACGTAGGCAAAAAAATTAATAAAAAAATGCCACGTAGAATTTCCGGCAGGATTCCGGCGACTTGGCACTTAAGTGATCCATTTTTTTTTTAAATGGCACTTAAGTGTATCGTTTGTAAGTTTTTGCACTTAAGTGTTCCTCCGTGCCAACTTTTGATACTCCCGCTGTACTTTCCCCGATATATAATACGAAGCATCTTCTTAAAATTCCAGTCATAATATATTGCATCGTTACATCGATATGCCCACATCAAATTGTTTATTACTAGTAGGGTTTCTATTATATGCAAAGAAAAGATTATTCAAATGGTCCAATTGAAACGTTGGTTCTCTCTTTTACTGATAAGTATCACCCCATCTCAACTTAAATAAGGCAAAAAAAATTTAAAAAAATTCTCAAACTATATATTACACAAATACCCAACTTTTTTGTGTGTCCCCAAAATTCCCCAAATTATGACACAAATACCCCCAACATTTTTTGTGTCACAAAAAACCCAAACTTAGACATACATGGCACGAATACTCTCTATTACAGTTCTATCCAAGATAAATTTATGGCACTTATACAAGTTCAAGATTTTTTATGACACAAAAAAAGTTGGGGTTGTTTGTGTATAATTCCATCTATGCAAGACCTTCTAACCAGTATGAATTTTTTTTTAAAATAGATAAATGTTGAATGCTTTATATTTATGATAGAGCATTATCAAGCTTATCATTTTCGGGTAGGAGATGTTATATTTTGGCATTTCGCTCATGATGGGGTGTGTCCAAAAGGACATTGTTTGCCTTGTTGGAGTGTGTTTGAGAGGCGCTTTTTGAAGATGTGTGGGCAGTGTTCTTTTAAGGTAAGTTAAAATGACTTCCGAATGTGACTGTCCATATATAGAAAGGAACATTAAGAGAAATATACGTTCTCCTCTCCGTCACAAAACACACCAAAGGTTTTATTACTACTTTGAGAAGATAATCGACATTAACGTTGTGGAAAAATTCCTTGTGATTATATTAAGACCATTGTGAGTTGTAGATTTTTACATTACTCTCACGTGATATAACATATATTCCTAAATAATTCTCTTGTTATGCATCAAGAAGTTAGTCAATTCTTTCCTAACTATTATCCTACAGGATGGATTCGTGAAGAGTCAAATGGAGCTTTGTTGGATAAAAGTGTTGGGAAGAAACAACTAATCTCTTTGATGCACAGTAAACGGATTACCCAAGAGCATACGTTGAATCGTTGACAAACAATAGACGATACAACTTTACATTGATCCTCATACAATCATGAGGAATGTATTCCCATTCTATAGCGTTAATGCTAATTGTTTCTCAAAGTAATGAAGAAAGCTTTTTGTATGTTGTTCTTTAATGGAGTGAGAGATAGAGAGGGCAACTTGTTTTCTGCCGAACATTCTTTTTAGTTTTCCACATTTGATGGTTATCTCTAGAAACTGTTTAAACCTCTCTTAAAAGATAATCTCTCACATATTTTCAAAATGTGTCTCTTAGACACAAATCCTATTAGAGCAAAAGGGTGCCCCTTAGACACACATCATTATGGACGAACTATCATGATATAACATCTCCCACTTGAGCGTAATGGGCTTGATAATGTTTTGTCAAGGATATAAGGCATTCGACATTCACCTATTTTACAAACAATTCATATTGGTAAGAAAGCATTGCGACCAGTGAATACACTTGTATTTAGAAGCTCTTATTATATACCTATTAGGGATAACATAATGACTACAATCCCAAAAAGAAATAAATAATTTGATGTCTCACAGTGCCACACACACCATGGCTTTTGGTTGTGGATCAAGAAGCATGGACGAACATGAGCATGTTCATCAAGCTTGGAAAAGGAAAACTATCTCAACCATCCTTTCTTGCCCTCAGCCACACCATGGATTGGAGTTAATGCAAAGACTCCAATCTAAGTCAATGCAAAGATGGATTGGAGTTAGATTTTGAGTAAGTCGATGCAAAGATGGTAAGAAGAGAAGGTTGCGATGTTTTGCAGCATTAAGTAATGTGATCTGGTGTACAATATTTATATGGGCAAGGGAGTGCTGTTCCTCTATCTACCGATATTTATATGAGTGTTAAAACGGTAGCTTAGATTTGGAGTTAGATTTTGACTAAGTCAACGTGACAACCTACAATTACTTTGCAATTAAATTCTACCATGGATACATGCTACACATTCTCACGAATTTCTTGATATTTATTATTTTAAGAAAAAATTTCAAATAAAGACTTGAAGTGTCATTTTTTTCTCAAATAAAATTATGAAATGAATCTTATTTTAAATAAATGCATAAAGTACACTCATTTTCTATAAAAAAAAGGTTTGAAGTGTCATCATTTTTTTAAATAAATGCCTAAAATAAAATTTATTTCAAATAAGGGTTTAAAATGTCATATCAATTTCAAAGAAGAGACTGACCTCACCAACTAATCGAGGGCATTTCTGTCATTTACTTTTTTTTAATAAAATTTTTCCTTTTTCTGTTTTAAAAAAAAATTAAAAAAAGCTAAAATTAAAAAAAAATACAGGTGGAGGGTTGGGGCCAGCCCTCCCTTCTATTTTTTATTTTAGTTTATTTTATCATTTGTGTGTGTGTGTGCTTTTTTTTTTTTTTTTTAAGTTTTAATTTTTTTTTTTTGAGTTTATTCTTTTTGGAAAGAAAAAAGTAAATGATGGAAATGTCCTCAATTGGCTTGTGAGGTCAAGCCTTTTTTTTAAGACTGACATGGCATTTTAGACCTTTATTTGAGGAAACAATGATACTTTATGCCATTATTTGAAACAAACTTTATTTTAAATTATTATTTAGGAAAACAATGGCACTTTAGACTCTTTTTTAAAATTTTTCTCAAATATTATGATATTGATTATAAATGATCAAGGACATCCACAATCAAGAGTGGTAAATGCATAATTCCGACAAATACGTCTCTAATATATTAGAATGATGAGTATCAAGAAATTCGTGAGACTATGAAGCATGTATTCACAGTATAATATAATTTCAAAGTAATTGGACTTCGTCAGATCAACTTACTCAAAATTCAACTCCAATCTAAACTACCGTTTTAATTCTCGGATAAATATTTGTAAAAACAGGACCATCACTTTCTTGCCCATATACACATTATACATCAGATCACATTCTCGAATTCTGAAAATAATCTCAACCTTCCTTGCTCGCCCTTTTTCAATAAACTTAAAATCTAACTCCAGTTTAAGCTACCGTTCTAATACTCGGATAAACACATGTAGAAACAGAACCAATAATCTCTTGCCATATACATATTATACATCAGATCACATTCCTTGATGCTGCAAAACATCTCAAACTTCCTTTCTTGCCGTCACCGAACATCTATAAAATTCCCTGGTGGAGATTTCTCCTCACTTATCTCTGCCATCATGGGAAGAAGTGCGCGAGATGTGGCCCTTCTGACGATCTTATTGCTCGCGGTGTTCTGTCAATGTCAGCCTCTCTCTCTCACCTGACGTCCTCGCGAATCACATATTTATGTACACGTTCGGACGAGTAATGATACGAATTTCTTTGTTTTTCCTTTTTTTTGGTGGGGGGTTTTGCAGGGACATCGAGTGCAGAAGGAAGTGGAGGAAGCATGCCTGCTGACGAAACCCTCGCAAGCCCTGCCGCTTGCGCCGAGTTCGAAGACTGCGTAGGGCACTGCCTGCAGCTTGGGTGCAGTTCCAAAGGTTGTGTCGATGACGTGTGCGAGTGTCAATGTACTTGACAGATTACCCTATCAAATAAGCAGTTTTGTCTCACTGATACCTAATTGAAAAAGCCTCTTTCCTTTGCCTCGTTGGCCTTCACGATAAGGGTTAAATTTCTTTTTCCAAGGAAAATGAAACAAAGTACCAAAAGGAAAAATAAAACTATATTGGACAAGCCATCAACGTAAATCCTTGTCCGAGCCGCCTCCATCGACCGCATCCACCCCCGCCTTGCACAGCTTCTCGATCCCCCAGCCTCGTCTCGTCGAGCGACTCAGCTAATGCCCTGGCCAGCTCGGCGGGGTTGGGCACCGCGTCATCCCGGACCTCTCACACGCCCTGATCACGACGCTCGGTACTGCACCGCGCCTCGCTCTCTCTGCGCTTTGAGAGTACATGAGGAAGTGGACGGACATGGCTTGAGCTTCAATCAGTTGTTGTCTAAGTTAGCAGAGACAGGGAACGTGCCTATCTCGCGTCTAACCCTCCTCTGCGCTTCGAGGTGGGTTTCAATGGAGGATGACGAGGCGAAGGAGGTGACGATGGCGGGGGATAAAAGACCAAATCATTGAAAACAAAGAAGCTTTTTCGAGGGGTGTAGCGGAAAGAGAGAGACGGTCTTTGTTGACTGGGAGTAATTGATTTGTTCACCACTCAGGAAGTTTGGCATAAGGACGTAAGAGGTGTCAAAAATTTCATACGATGTTAATTTTAATATGAAGGTTTTTTATTAACTCATTTAAGTATTAAATCGGAGAAAAATTGCTCACTTAAGTAACTCCGATGGGAAATTCCGACAAAAAATATTATGTGACTTTTAAAAAAAAAAATGTTTAACTTGACTTGGCATTTTTATATAAAATATGAGTCCACGTAAATTTCCTCAATGACTTTGCGTGAAATGACGTCGCTGATGTGGTTAAAAACAATGTCGCACGAAGCCTAGGCCAAAAAACGATGTCGCACGAGCTTCTCTCAAAATAGGCACATAGTGAAGCTTTGCTCAACACTTGCGTTTTGTCCTCTCCCTTTCACCATCGTTCAGCCATTGTTCTGGTTGCTCAATCGATTGCCTGTTGTCTTTGTTGCTCTCACTTAATTAGTTACTTGAGGTTCATCATCCTTTCTCACTTGCTCGGTATCCCACAATAACGATAATATTCAGCTTCTTCTTGGCTTCGTTGAAACGAATTTGAGCCACTCGTCATGCTTTTGCTCTCCATTTACAAGATTAAACTATTAATTTTGGTGGAAATCCAAATTAAGGTTTCGATTTAGGATTTATATTTGGGAAAATGTTTGAGAAGTCGATTTAAGGTTTCGAAATTGGGAAATTGGTTGAATGGTCAATTAGGCCTTATATTTAGGGCAAAACATGTAGACAACATTGTTTAGGAGTATATATGATAATCAGGCATGTCAGCAAACCGTGTTGATCTTAGAAATTAATAAAATGATTACGTTGGATTTTCGACAACTCAATTAAAGTTAGTACTTAAGTGATTGTTTTTTTTTTAAAATGACACTTAACTAACTCAAAACTTTTTTTTTGGCATCAAAGTGAACATTGTATGAAACATTTAGCACTTTGAGTGTTCTTTCCAATGACAACAACAAGCATCCGTCATGGCAACGAATATGACCCACCTCGGTGGAGTCCAGGAATAGAGGACTAGTGATACATTACTTATTGGATTTAATTGAAGTGTGAAAATTTATAAGTGGAAAATTGAAAATATTCGACAATAGATTAATTTTGACAATAATTAGTACCGATGGAAAATTGCATAAATATTAGGGGTGTCAAAAAGACCCGAGCCGACCCGACCCGGCCCGGGCCGACCCGACCCTAAACTTAGGGTATTTTATGATACCGGCTCCATACTCGGACCCGACCCAAAAATACCCTAAATTTAGGGTCGGGTCGGGTCAAAACGGGTCGCACGCAAGCCTTTTTGACACTGGTACCGTTCGTGCGTTTTGGTTCTCATCCGTTGAGGGAAAATGGTAAAGTAAGATAAAATAAACAAAAGAAAATAATTTTTTATCTCTCTCTGTACGTTTTGGCTCTCAACTCTTTAGAGTTTTTGACCTAAACAAGAAATTAAAACCAAACTTGTAAAGGGTCATGCTTTGGCCCGACCCGACCCGACCCGACCCTTTTGTTTGGGTCTAATGCGTTTCGGGTCGGGCCAAAGCATGACCCTATAGGATTAGGGTCGGGTCGGGTAACATCAAAACCCGACCCGACCCGACCCGACCCATTGACACCCCTAATAAATATAGTTAAGCAAATGGTGCGGGGAACATATCTGAGCCTTAAAATCGAATCGTGTAACCTAACGAGCCCTCCTAGCATTTTCTCATGACTTGATTTGTTTCATTTAGAGTGAGCTTGATCGAAAATCAAATATTCAAACAATGACATGCCGCTTATAAATTAATTTCTCTCTTATGTATGGCATTATTATTATTATTTTCTTCTTCAAATTATATATATATATATATATATTAAAAATAAAAAGCTAAAACTTATTTTAAAAAAAACAAAATTGAAAAAAGAAGGGTAGGGGGTTGACGGTGGGCGTTGTTGCTGCGCTGCCCATTACTGGAGAGTGCGGTGAAGGTCATCAATCCTAAGTGAGGGTGGTCAGCCCTTGCTAGCCTCGGGTGAGGCCTAATGACTATTGCTTGGCTCGAGCGAGGACACATAGATTTGGACAACGCTAACCTTCACTTGGGGCTAGTGACGATCGCTTGCCTTGGGCAAGGCCTTGTTGGTCCCAACCAAGACCTCACCAACCCTCACCTAGTGTGGTCAAAGCTTGCCCAAATCTAAGTTGAAGGCACCTAGATTTGGGTGATGTTGGCCTTCTCCTAGGGCCCATAACCCTTGCTAGGTCCTGGCGAGCATTGGCGTTGCTATGATTTGGGTGCCCTCACTAAGCCTAGCAAGTTTCACTAGGGCTAGCAAGGGTTGGTAGAGCCGCTAGCACCATGGGCAATGGGTTGTGGCGACGTTCATCGGCAAGCCCCTGCCCTTCTTTTATTTTTTTCTTTAAAATAAAAATTTACCTTTTTTATTTTTTAAATCTAATTTAAATAAATTTTGAAGATGAAAATAATAAAAAAATGCCATGCATGATAGAGAAATTAATTTGAAAATGCCACATTGGCATTTTTCATTAGACAAATTGAGAGTGTTAATTGAATGACTTGATTAAATTAATTTGACAAGTTTAAGAATTTAATTACACTTTTTAAATTTTATGACTCAATTATATTTTTGTGACAAGTTTTAAGACCTATAATGAGCTTTTTGACAAAAATGGTGACATAAAATAGCCGACAATGATTGAACCGCCGCATTAGCAAATTTCAACGGAAAAGGCCGACGTGACTAGATTAGAATTTCATGCAAAGGTTTATGACTAAATTGAAAAAAATTGAAGAATTTAGGAGTGAATTAATATATACAAAAGGTTTAGGACCAATTGGATAATTTTTCCTCTCAATATATATGAAAAATCTCTTAAATTTATTTCTAACAGCTTGGATCGACAAATATCAAGAAATTCAGTCAATGAGACTACGAAGCTGGCTTTCAATGGTAAAATTTAGTTTCAAAGTAATTTTAAGTCGTCCCAATTGACTGACCCAAATGTAACTCCAATTTAAGCTGACGTTTTAAAACTCGAATAAATATGTGTAGAAACAGAGCCATCACTCGCTCATATACTTTCTCAATGATGACAAATATCTCGACCTTACTGTCTCATCACCACTGAACTTTCTATGTAAATCGTGGCTCTGCCTTCATGGGGAAAATCGTGCCCAATTTGGCTCTCTTGACAATAGTATTGCTCGGAGCCTCATGCCAGTCTGTCTATCCGTGCCCTTGCAAATCAAGTACTTACTTACATGTTTACGATGCGTGATGATATAAGTTTCTTACCACTCACCTGGGTGGCGTTGCTGGTTCGCGCTCTCTTCCTCTCGCAAAAGGTCGAGAATTCGAATCCCAGCTTCGTCATAAGGTGACTTACCTGGTTGCATGTGTGTGGTGGCTAGCACGTGCGTCCCCCAGGGTTTACTCCCCTAGCTGTCGGTGGGGTGCGGGGTTCCCCGGGTTATCAAAAAAAAAAAGAAAAAAAACGAAGATGATATAAGTTTCTTTTTTAGTTTTTATTTTTATCTTGGGTTCTGTAGGGACATCTTGTGCAAATGGAATTGGAAGCATGGTTCCCGAGGAAACTCCCTGAATCACTGATCATGATCGGGCGGGTGGGCCTTGCTTGGCCATGGTGAGAGCTCGCCTTGCCAAGTCTAATGTGGCCAATAGGCCTGGCTAGGCCAACCCTTGCCAGGGCTTGGCCTCGCCATGGTCAAGTGAGGCTAGCCTTCCCGGCTAGGTTATGGCTGTTAGTTAGTCACTAGCCAAAAAGAAGAAGAAAAAGGACAAAAGAATAAAAGAATAAAAAATTATTAAAAAATTATTAAATTTTGTCTATATTAATGCCAACGATGTCATATAAGCTAATCAGTATCTACGTCAGTAATATCTAATTAAAATTAATCAAAATGATTGAAATGGCATTAAGTCAAAAGATTTATGACTAAATTAGCATTAATGTAATAAATTTAAAACTTTTCTGATATTTTTCCCTAGAATCTAGCTACCAATCATTTGAGCTTGGATCACCTATACAAGCGTCTTGAGAGTTTATCGTCCTCCCCACGGCTTCGAGCAGTAGGGACTGAAACAGACCTGTGAGAAAATGCACGAATCAAACAAACCAAGGTCAGACTCGATATTCACAACCCATATCGACAACGCTTCAGACGGCCGGATCATCGGCAAGAAAATTCCAATACGAAATCACCCAAGGAAAAAGCTCGGGATATAGATGAGCTCGTTTCTGATAGGGAAAAATATGGTTTTTTTTTTTAACACTCCATTTCAACACATGAAGTACTATCAAGAATAGGTAGGGGGGCGGATTGTACCGGGGTGGTGGGTGGCGAGGCTGTGGGCAAGGGTGAGGGAGGGCCACAGCCCTCACCTAGTGGCCAGTGAGCCTGGTCGGAGCCTCACCAAACACTATGTGGAGAAGAAGAGGAAAAAAAAATATTAAAAATTAAAAAAAAAATAATAAAAATTTGCCATGTTAGTATTCGTCAGATGGTTAGTATCGGTCAGTGTCCACATTAGCGTTGACTAATTAAATTTAGTCGAATAAATGGAATTGACATAATTATAAAAAATTTAGGACTAAATTAATATAAAATATTTAGAATTGAATCGACAAAATTACTATAAATTCTTGATTTTTTGAAAGTAATTTTCCCAGCTTTGCCATCGTGCGCAACCTAGGTCTCTTGATGATCCAATTGCTTGCGGCCTCCTGTCAATGTCACACTCTCTCTCGGCGTCCTCGCAAATCACAAATTTTTTTTTTTGGGGAGAGGGGACATCAAGTGCAGATGGAAGTGGAAGAAGCATGCCTGCTCATGACCCTTATTGGATTGATGCGCAATTTGGGTGCATTACCAAGGGCTGCGTTAATGGGTTGTGCGAGTGTCAATGTACTCGATAGATTACTCCATAAAATAAGGAGTTTGTCTCGCTAATAGATTCCTTTGCCTCCTTGGCCTCTCACATAAGGGTTAAATTTTTATTTTCCAAGGAAAAAGAAACAGAGAAACGAAGTATGAAAAAGAGAAAAATAAAAATCAAACTAGAGTGTCTAGCCATCGAATTTGGACAAGCCATCAATCCAAAATCCTTGCTCATTTCATCGGGCGGCTCGGTGGGGTCGGCTTAACAGAGAAGGAACGCGTCTATCTCGAGGTGCGCTCCAATGGAGGATGACGAGGCGGAGGGTAAAAGACGATTTCATTGAAAACGTTAAAGCTTTCTGGTGGGTGTAATGGACAGAAAGAGATGGTTTCTCTGCTGATTGCGATTGATTGGTTTCTTCACCACTTTACGAACTTTGGCGTGAAGACATTTGAAAATCTTAAAAGTTTTTATGTGGCGTGGACTTTAGTGTAAATTTTTTTTTGACAGCTCACTTGAATATTAAATAAGAGAAAAATAATCATTTAAATGTTTTTGACAACTAATTCCGACAAAAAAGACAAAGTGACTTTTATAAAAAAAAGCTTAATTCGACTCAACATTTTCATATAAAAAAAAATGAGCCCATGTATAATGCCTAAACGGCTTTGCATGAAACGACGGGACTAGCATGCCTAAAAATGACGTTGCACGAGCTTCTCTCAAAATAGGGGCATTGTGAAGATTCAATCAATGCTTGCATTTAAGCCTCTCTCCCTCTCATTGTCATTCAATCGTTGTTGCAATTGCTCAGTTGCTTGCCTGCTCTCACGTAGTCACTTTCTCGAGGTCTGTCATTCTCTCTTACTCGCTCGATATCCCGCAACAATAATAATATTCGGCTTCTTCTTCGCTTTGTTGAAATGAATTTGAGCTGCTCATCATGCTCTTGCTCTACATTTGCAAGATTGAGTTGTTAATTTTAGGGGGGAAAATCGAATTAGGGTTTTGATATAGGGTTTATATTTGGGAATTGGTTGAATAATTGATTCAAGGTTTTGAATTTGGGAAATTGGTTGAATGGTCAATTTAGGGTTATATTTAGGACAAAACATGTAGATGACATTGTTTAGGAGTATATATGTTGACTAGGAACACCGGTGAGCCACGTCGATTGGAGAAATTAATAAAATAAGGCCAAGTGGGATTTCCGATAACTTATATTAGAATTGGCATTTAAGTGATTGTTTTTTTTTTAAAGTAGCATTTAAGTTATTTGAAAAAAAAATTGACATTAAAATGAGCGCCGTACAAAACTTTTAGCATTCTAGTGTCATTTCCAATGTCAGTGACAAACACCCCGCACAACAATAAGTATGACCCACCTCAGTGGAGTCCGGTAACAGAGGCCTAGTGATACATTACTAATTGGATTTAATTGAAGTGTGAAAATTTATAAGTGGAAAATTTAAAAAAATTGACAATAGATTAATTTTGACAATAGCACTGATGGAAAATTACATAAAAATGGTTAAGCAAATAGTGCGGCGAACATATCCGAATCACAAAATCGAAAAGCATAACCTCTTTTGTTTCATAAAGAATTGGAAAATCACGAGGCCTCCTAGCAGTTTCTCATGACTTGATTTGTTTCGTTTGGAGCAAGCTTGTTTGAAAATCAAATATTCAAACAATGATATGTAGCTTACAAATAAAGAAGTATACTGAAAGTCCTAAAATTTATCATAAAAGTGGAATTGAGTTCTAAAACTTTCAAAAAGTATAATAAAATCTTAAAACTTGTCATATTGGTTTAGCTCATTTTGTTAATACTATCAATTTGATAGAAAATGTTGACGTTGTATTTTTAAATTAATTTCTCTCTATGCATGGCATCTTTTACTATTTTTTCTTCAAATTATATTAAAAAATGAAAAAAGATAAAATTTATTAAAAAGAAAAATTGAAAGAAAAAGAAGGGTAGGGAGTTGCCAATGGGCGTTGTAGCCGCACCACCCATCACTGGAGGGTTTGGCAGAGGTCGTTGACCTTGGATGAGGATGGCCAATAGACTAGTCAAACAGGTGGGTTGGATTAAGTTAGGTCATAAATAGTTTGATCTAAATTGACCCATTTAAGACCCATTTATCGTAATACAAAATTCTTGACTCACACCCAACTAGATTCATTCCTAGCCGATACTTAATCCATTTAACTAAATTTAAGAAAGCTTATTTCTTGTAATTTTTTTTAAAAAATGGTAAAACACTTTTATGCAATACAAATCTAGTGGAAAATTTTATAATTTTTTAAAAATAAGCCTTTGTTTGGTTCTTGGAAAATATTTTCTAAGATTTTTTTTTTTGGAAAATTACAATATTTTTAGCTTTTGTTTGAAATCTGAAAATAAATTAGAAAATATTTTTCCCCGCTCGGTAAAAAAATGTCATTGATTTTTCCTCCGTGTACTCCTTTTAATATATATATATATATATATATATATTATTTTTATTTAAAATTTAATTTATAATTATAATTATTTTTATTTTTCAAAAAATCGATTTTTTAATTTTTAATTTTAAAATATTTATTTTTTCTTCTTCTTCGGCTAGTCATTGGTCATGATGATGGCTGGTGATCGGCTAAAGGCGAGCTCGCTTGAGGTCGGCGAGCTTGAGTCTCACTAGATTGGTGAGCTCGAGCGTCACCAATCTTGGGCAAGGCCTTGGCCTTGCCAAATTGGGGAGGCTCAAGCCTTGCTGATCGTTGGCAAGTTGAGCCTCACTTGAGGCTAGCGAGCTTGAGTGTTGCCAACCTCTAGCGAGCTCGAGGGTTGCTAGGCCAATTGCAGGTCATCAATTGAGGAAGATGGAAGAAGAAAAAAAAAAAAGAAAGAAGAAAGAAAAAGCAAAAAAAAGAAAAGAAGAAGGAAATATTAAAAATAATTACAATTTCGATTTTTATAATTTTTTTTATAAAGCCAAAACGAGAAAAAGAGTGTATGAGCCTTTGGTTGGAAATGACTTTTAAGTCCAACCCATTTATAACCCATTTGTTTTAAGCTTTTAATTTTCAAACCTATTTTAATGAGTTCTTCAAAATTTAAGTGACCCATTTTAACAAGTCTACTGGCGAGTCGTCACTAGTCCAGGATGAGGTTTCGTCGATCCTAAGCGAGGCCCAGTGAGCCTTGCTAGGTTTGGCAAAGGAGTCTAGATTTAGGTAACACTAGCCCTTATTTGGGGCTAGCAATGATCGTTTGCCTTATGCGAGGCCTCGTTGGCCCAAGTGAGGGTTGACCCTTGCTAGGCCTAGTTGAGGCCTTATCGACCCTCACTTGTGGCCGGCGATGTTTGCCTAGATACACTAGCCTTCACTTAGGGGCAGCAAACCTTGTTAGGCCGGGAGGAGCACAAGTGTCACCTAGATTTGGGTGCCCTTGCCCAAGCCTAGCGAAGTTCGCCAGTCCTTGATGAGGGTTAATAAGCCTCACCTCGAGCTAGCAAGGGTTGGTGACCCTTGTCTGGGGTTGGAAACCTCCACCAGTCCCTCTAGCAATGGTGCCCATTGGCAACCTCCTCCTTCTCTAATTTTTTCCCCTTCAGTTTTGTTTTTTAAAATAAAATTTTACTTTATTTATTTATTTTAATCTAATTTAAATAACATTTGAAGAAGAAAATAATAAAAAAGTATTGGTTAAGAGAGAGAAATTAATTTTAAAATACCATGTTAGCATTTTCCGTTATAAAGGAAGGACTTTTTGAAAATTTAATTTATTTTAAAAATTGATTGTATTTTTTGAGAATTTTATGACTTAATTATATTTTCTCAATGAATTTTAAGACTTCTAATGTGTTTTGTGATTATCCATAAGTTATTTGTCAAACCCAAAGTTCTATTTCACCCCTGCCGAACGGTCGTATTGTAACTTGAGATTTGACAAAACTTCAGAACTCCCCATACACAAAGCACGAATTTAATTAATTACCCCGCGATCGTTGTCCTTTCCAAATGGTTTCTCTCTACTGTAAAAAGAAAGCAAAATGTTACGAAACCGAGCAATTCCCAAAGAATTTAGACATATGATCATATAATGAGAAAAATTCGAACTCAAAACTTGAAAAATTCGGTGTGGGGCAGATTAATACATTCATATGGTAATTATTTCTAGAATTTCAAGTTATGTTTTTAAATAAAAACGTATTGTTACGTTTTATATATCGTACTCTTACAAAAGCTTGAAGTAGAAATGATCCTTCATATGTAATAAATGATTAGATTTCTGTAATTTCCCAACTCCTCCTTAAAGAAATCATTCCCCGTCTTATTTGGTAGATATATTAATCATCCCTGATTGGTTCTATCTTCCCTAATTGATTTTACTTAATATTGTAATATTTGACTACTTTAGATAGTTGTCTAGAATAGCCTAAAATAGGCAATTATATCTGGGCTTGGGAATTGAAGTGCGTTGGGTGAGCGGGTGGTGGGCGGGTGACGTGCGGATGGCGTGCGGGCAATGTGTAGGCGGCGGTTGGACTAAACACATGTGTTTGGTTGTAACTAAACATTCACGAGACTAAAGTGTCCCTGAGATTAGTAAGAATTTGGTTACGAGACACCATAGTCGCCGTAAGTGACAAGAGGAGGGGTCATTTTTCTTCTTTTCTTCACCAAATCCCAAGATAAGTTTGACTGAACGAACCCTCATATTCTTTCCTCTACTTTTTCAAAGTCAATTCTCCCCTGAAATGAAAGTTGGTGCTGAGAAAACAACCATGGAGAACCGTTCAGTGAAGCTGGCAACTTTGAAATTACAGCAAGCAGAGAGGATGTTAAATCTGGCCGGAGAGCACTTGCTTCATACTTGTTCTCATTTAAAGATAAAACGTAAACTTAACATATTATTCTTCATTGACAGCTATGATGTTTCTTTCAGAGTCAAAAGGAGGAGCTTTACTGCAAGGCGATTCGGATGGAAAAGCTGCGTGTCACGAAGCAAATGCTGGAGTTAGAAATAGCTTACTTGAAGGGACTCATAAATGTCCGAAAGCACCTCAAAGATGATGAGATTGAAATGTGAAAGGTGATGCCATTGTCTTTTCATCGTTATCGTTGTTATTTTATCATGCGGACCTCTTGTTGTCTTAGTGGCTCATGAACATTAGGTGTGTTTAGTTTTATGTAATGTAAAGATGGTTTATGACTTTTGGTGAAGCTTGTGCTCGAGTTATTTTTCTCTCACTCTCTCTTCGCATCCAACCCATAGCTCAAAGCCAATTCTCTCCTGAAATGAAAAGTTGGTGATGGAAAAACAGCCATGGAGAACCGTTTAGTGAAGCCGGGCTTGGGAATTGAAGAGCATCGGGCGAGCGGGTGGTGGGCAGGCGACGTGTGGATGGCATGCGGGCGACGTGCGGGCGGCGGTTGGATTAAACACATGCGTTTGGGTGAAACTAAACATTCGCAGGACTAAAGTGTCCCTGAGATTAGCAAGAATTTCGTTGCGAGACACCACAGTCGCCGCAAGTGACAAGAGATGGGGTCATTTTTCTTCTTCTTTTCACCAAATCCTAAGATAAGTTTCCCTAATGGCGTGAAGAATCTCCTCCTCAGTAAAGGTCAGCACTTGGAATGACTTCACATTCCAGGTAATGTCATGGATAATCTGAGAAACTGCACGGGCTTGAAGCACTTGAACTTGGGGTTCAATTCTTTTTCTATGAATGTTCCTGATTTATTCACTCTGGGCCGCTTGGAGTTCTTGAACCTGAACAACAGCGGATTCTCAGGGACATTCCTATGCAAGCGCTTGAAAACATGACCATTCTCAGCTTTTTTAACTTTGGAGACAACTGTTTTGATGTGACTAGTCCCTTTCCTATGGAGGTCATCAAGTTGCAGAAGTTGTATTGGCTTTACCTTACCAATTGCAGCACCAGAGGGCAGATCCCAGAGGGCATTGGAAACTTGACACTTCTTGAGAATCTTGAGCTCTCGGACAATGACTTGTCCGGTGAAATCCCCTGGCGCATCATAAGGCTTGGTTGGCTCTGGCAGCTCGAGCTCTACAACAATTCCTTGACTGGTAAGCTTCCTCTTGGGTTTGGGAACCTCACAAGCCTTGTGAACTTTGATGCGTCGCATAACAGGCTCGGAGGCAATCTCTTAGAGATCATGTTCTTGACAAGTCTAGCCTCATTGCAGCTTTTAAAGAACCAGTAGACGGGAGATTCCAGAGGAGCTCGGAGAGTTCAAGAATCTTACCGAACTCTCTCTCTATGCAAATAGGTTGACTAGTTCGCTTCCTCCAAAGCTTGGCTCATGGGCAGACTTCTATTATATAGATGTTTCGGACAACTCACTCACGGGAAATATATCGTCGGATATGTGCGAGAATGGGAAAATGACCTATCTCCTTCTGCTGAATAACAAGCTCACCGGGACTATCCCAGTGGCCTATGTGAATTACTCATCCTTTGTTCGGGTAAACTTGAGTAATAACTTGATTACCAATGCCGTTCCTGCTGGAATATGGGGCTTGCTGAACCTCATCATAATTGATCATGTGGCGAATCAACTCAAGGGATCGATAAAGTTTGATATCAGAAGTAGAAAATCTCTTGCTCATTTATTGCTATCTAATAATAATTTTTCGGGTGAATTACTGGAAATGATGTTAGAAGCATCTTCCTTGGTCTCGATTCAGTTGAGTTTGAATGGATTCGTGGGAAATATTCGTCGACAATTGGGAACTTGATATAATTGAATACACTCGATTTGAATGGAAATCAGCTCTCCAGCAGCATACCGGGATCGATTGTCTCTTATATCGCCCTCACCATTGTAAACCTCTCGAACAATTTGTTGACCGGAGGAATTCCCAACGGCATCGGAAACTTACAGACTCTGAACTCCCTGAACCTATCCAATAACAAACTTTTTGGTGAAATCCAATAGAGATTAGCATCACTTAAGCTAAGCCTCCTCGATTTCTCGAACAACCGGTTAACTGGTCCCATACTGGACTCTCTATTGATAGAAGCCTACCATGATAGCTTCGATGGGAATCCTGGCCTGTGCAGTCAGAGGCTTAAACAATTGCAGCCATGTAATTCAAGTTCACAGGCAACCACTCACCTCAGGGTTATCCTCTCTTGCTTCTTGGCGGGAATAAGTTTTTTGCTAATCATATTCGCAATTATGATGTATGTGAAGTTCAGAAAGAAAAGAAATAGTCTCAAGAGTGTCAACAGTTTGTGGAGGCTGGATTCTTGGAACATGAAGCCTAGCTTCGCAGAGAGGGAAATAATTGATTACATAAAGACTGAGAACCTAATCGGAGGGGCAGATTGGGGAATGTGTATAAAGTAGTCTTGAGGAATGGCAAAGAACTCACAGTGAAGCACATTCGGGCATCAAGTTCAGGCAGCTCGAGAAGCCCTGCAGTTCGGCCATCCTCAGCAAGAAAAGCACAGGCACGCCTGAGTACAATGACAAGTTGGCTGCACTCAGTTCGATTAGGCATGTTAATGTGGTCAAGTTGTATTGCAGTATCACGAGGGAGGACAGTCACCTGCTTGTTTATGAGTACCTGCCGAACTGAAGCCTGTGGGACCGGCTACACGAGAGCCAGAAGATGGACATGGGATGGGAGGTGCAGTATGAGATCGCATTAGGGGCTGCCTGGGGATTGGAGTATTTGTACCATGGATGTGCTTGGACAATCATACACCACGACGTGAAATCGAGTAATGTTCTGTTGGACAAAGAGTGGAAGCCAAGGATAGCGGATTTGGGCTAGCAAAAATCATGCAGGCCAGTCCGGTGCTAATTGGACACATGCCATTGCAGGGACTCTTGGATACATTGCTCCAGGTAAATCTGATTTTAGACTACTGAGTCTTCAAAAATGGCTCAGGGATTGAAGTGCGTTGGGTGAGCATGTGGTGGGCAAGCGACGTGCGAACAGCGTGCAGCGGCGTGAAGGTGATGTGCGGGCGGCGTGCGGGAAAACGAAAATTCTTGTAGTGATCACTTCGAAAAGGGAAAACGAGATTTGCGCTTATATAGTACTTTGGATCTCGTCTCTTTGCACTAAAGGCGGTCCGTGCTTCTGTTTTCTTTCCAACTTTTTATTGTTCTGTGTTCCTCTCACAAGCAGTCCCTTTCTCTTGATTGCTGCAGAGTATGCATACTCTCGGGATCATCTGATGGAGTTGGTCACAGGAAGGAGGCCAATCGAGTTGGAATTCAGAGACAACAAGGACATTGTTCACAGGGTGTGTGGAAACAGGAGCACCGAAAATTCTTTGCTTGATTTGGTGGACTTGAACATTTCCGACACTCTAAAAGAGGATGCCATCAAAGTGCTCCGAATAGACATCTTTTGCACGGCTCACATCCCAACCGTGAGGCCGTCAATGAGGATGGTGGTTCAGATGCTAGAGGAGGCCTAGCCCTGCAGCCTGACGAATATGCTCATCGACAGAGTAGGCGAAAACAGTAGAAGGACTGAAGAAAAACAGCTAAATACCAAGCCCTCAAACTGATTCTTGTTCTCTGCATTAGGGAGTCTAAGTAGCAGACCACCAAATTGGCATGGATAAACTTGAGGTGGTCCACCCCGAATCAGATTTGGTTAAAGTGCATCAGAATTTGGAGTTGATGTGCTGAATCCTGATTAGAGCTGTTCTGAGAGACAGTAGAAAACTGATGATTTTAGCTTTTTTGGGTTAACTGGTAAAAGATCTGGGAGTTGTGTCTTAGCCATTATAATTTCCTTCTGAGAAAAGTGAGTCACAGCAAAGCCGTCGTTCATTTTTTTCCTTGACTTTTTGTCCTAATCGAATGCGGCATTAGGTAAACCAAATTTCGAACGCAAGGACTTCTGATAAGGCATTACTCCTTGCTCTTGTCCTTGGCTTATATAAGATTCTTGTCCCAATGGATCTGGAATAAAGAAACGTGCAGAGATTCTGCAGATTATGGTTGGTAAATTGATGAAAGATATACCATGCTGCAGATTACGATGGACTCTTGCTGCACTCGTCCATCTGCAGGCTCTATAGCTGGTAAAAACAATCGACTCCTGGTTTGATATTGCACCCTGTTTTCTGAGTCAACATCTTCTCCATAGAGTGGTTCAGTTTAAGATTGACATTTTTTGTGAACTCAAACTTTTTGAGTGGAGTAGACAGATGAATCTCGTGGGGTACGGATTTTACCTCGAGATGGGATGAGCTCCATCTCTCTGAGAGGCATCCGATGCTTGCCGATTCCAACAAGTTTGATTTTTGATATCCAACACTTGATGACATCATTTGTCAAACGGCATAGATGTTTTGATAAATGTTAGTCAGCATTTCCGGGTACTAATTCTTCGTCTATAATCACTCGACAAATGATCAGCGAGCTGAAATTCAAGCCACGTTCATGATGGAAAAACGCAATGCAATCGCAGCTTCATTCCTTTTCAAGAAGCAGTGAGCAGAAAATCACAATGAGCAGCGTCTATCTTCATCAATGATCAAATGATTCTTATTTCTCATAAGCAGGAATCACAGGTCCAACGAGGAAATAATAAAATCCTACTACGGGTTTCTCTGGCTACACCTTTCTTTCTTTCTCTCTCTTCAATTCGTTTCCCAACAGTAAAATAGCAGAGACAATCCCAAATAATGGCTTATAACTCAGAGCTAGAAGTCTTGAGTTCGAATTTTTCGAGACTCCATTTACCTTCCAATTAAATTTTATACTCTTAGTACTAGGGAAAAAAAATTATCAGATGAAGTATGAGGGGGCCTGACCAAAAAAAAAAAAAAAGTATGAGGGGAAGCATTAGAATAATTAAATATAAAATTGAGTAATTAAATATAAAATCACGCATTTACCTAATAACTTAAACTTTTAAAATAGTTGATAATGATTTCATAAAATCTCACTTACTCATTATGGCATTCATACATTGTAGGTAGGGGTGAGCAAGATAGACTGACTGAACTGGGAATTGCTTGGACTAATCTCGAGAGTGCCAGTTCAGTTCTCTGTTCCTAAAAGGGGAATCGATGTCCGAGAGGTCTGGTTTCCGATTCCAAGGGGGAATCAAATCTAATTGGACCGATTATTTTATTTATTTATTTATTTTTTAAATGTCTCACGCATGCTTCCTCTCCTTTCCTCTCCTCTTTCATTTGTACCATTGTCTACGAGCATTATCGTCTAGCAAGCCTTCAGCATCTTTGGCTCCATTGCTAGTTGAAGATCGGGACTATTGGATAAAAGTATTGGGAAGAAATGACTAACCTCTTCGATACATGACAAATGAAAATCGGCTAAAGAGTATGCTTATCAACTTCAAAAAATGACTATCAAGAGTAGTTAGTTATTTTGATATCGATCATAATTTGATTGGAGATATGCACAATCAAAAATGATATATGCATAATCTTAAGAAATATATTTCTCAAAGATTAAAATAAGAAATATCAAGTAATTTGTGAGACTATGAGGCATGTATTCACGGTAGAATTTAATTAAAAGTAATTGTTGGTCATTACATTGACCTACTCAAAATCTAACTCCAATTTAGATATTATACATCATATCACATTCTTTAACGTTGCAAAATATCTCAACCTTCCTTTCTTGCCGTCTATGCATTGACTCACTCTAAATCTAACTCCAATTTAAGTTACCATTTCAATGCTCTGATAAATCAGTGTAGAAACATGACAATCACTCTCTTGCCATGTACGTCAGATCACATTCCTTAATGGTGCAAAACATCTCAACCTTCCTCTCTTGCTGCCGCCGAACTTCTATATAAATTCCCCTCGTCGAGACTCCTCACTTAGCTCTACCATCATGGGAAGATTTGCACGCGATTTAGCTCTCTTGACGATCCTATTGCTCGCGGTGTCCCGTAAGTATCGGTCTCTCTCTTGGCGTCCTCGCGAAGCACATATTTATGTATGCGTTCGTGAAGAGTAATGATACAAATTTTTTTTTTTTTTTGTTTTTTGCTGGGGGGGTTTTGCAGGGACATCAAGTGCAGATGGAAGTGAAAGCATGCCTTCTGATGAAACCCTCCCGAGCCCTCCTTGCATCGAGTTCGAAGAATGCATAAATCCCTGCGCGGCTATTGGGTGCACTGCCAAGGGTTGTGTTAAAGGGTTGTGCGTGTGTCGATGCACGTGATAGATTACTCTATCAGACAAGCAGTTCATCTCGCTAATAAAAAAGAATTCTTTTTCCATTACCTCTTTGGCCTCTTAAGATAAGGGTTAAATTTTCATTTTCCAAGGAAAAAGAAACAAAGAAACCAAAGTATGAAAAAGAAAAAAGAAAAATGAAACTATAGTATCTGGCCAGCAAATTGGACAAGCCATCAATCCAAATCCTTGCCCGAGCTACTTGTTGGGAAAAATGTGGCAAACAATCAAAAAGAATGAAGTCAAATTTTGAGGTATAATATCATTTTCTTTAAAATACTATTATCTCCATAATGTCGTTAATGTTACCGGTAAATTTATTTTGAAATATAACAAAATCTTGATCGAGAATACTAAATAGCAATTATAATCTTTCTCTAGGATCTCTTAAGGGAAACAATCGGAAATAATGGCTGTATTTTTTGAAAGAAAGTTCAAGAATACTTGATTCACATTCATTCTAAAATTGACCTACTTTTCTCTATCTAAATAAACAGAGGCAATCCTTCAAAAAAGGTTGTAAAGTGAATGAGCACGTGGTTACGTTGTAAAGTGAAAAATTCGAAATTAAAAAATAATAAATAAAAATAATCATAACTTTTTTGTGAATCATCGCATTATTTTAATAAGACACTATAGTTAATTAGTGCCGAACACACTCACACATATCTTTTCAAGAAATAAAGATTAATGATCATTAGTTAGTGCCGAATACACTCACACGTATCTTTTCGATATGGGACAAAACACCTTTGTTAACCGCATCTGTCCTGGTCAGCTTCTCAAAATCCCCCCAGGCCTCGCGTGCGCTGGTCGCAGACGCCCGGTTGGTCCGACCAGCAGCTTCGCGTCCTTGTACTGGTCCGCGCCCCACTCTCTCTGCGCTTTGAGGTTACACGAGGAGGTGGAGGGACGGGGCTTCAGCTTCAATCAGTTGCTCGAGGTCCAAGCTAAACACAGAAGGAACGTGTCTATCTCGAGGTGGCTCCAGTGTAGTGGAGAGAGAGGCGTGGTTTCTTTGTTGACTGGGAGTGACTGGTTACGTCACCACTCACGAACTCTGCCAATGACAACGACAGACACCCGACCGACACGACAAACAAATTTATAAGTGGAAAGCCAAAAAAAGTTCGACCATAGATTAATTTTGAGAATTACTCTTACGATGCCCCGCACTGATGGAAAAGTGCATAAAAATCGTTAAGCAAATACCAAGGCAAATGGATCCGAGTCACAAAATAGAATCCCCTTACCTCTTTCGTTTGATCAAGAATTGAAAAGTAGTGAGCCCTCTTAGCATCTTCTAGTGCTCTGAATTGTTTCGTATCGAGGAAGCCGGTTGAAAAATGAAATATTCAAATGATGATATGCAACTTAATTTATTTGTCCACCCAGAAGTTCTATTTCACTCACTCGTATGTAGAGAGAAAAATAAGAAAAAGAAAAAAATGGAAAACAATCAGATATCAAGCAAGAAATATTTGTAAAAATCGTACACGTCAACGTTGAGCACGCCACGTTGATTTCCTGCTAAATTTAGCCGAAAAGACTATATTAACAAATTGTTATAAGATGTAGGATTATATTATGTGATCATTAAAAAATTTATGACTAAATTAACATAATTAAAATATTTAGGATTGAATTAACCGTTGTACAATAGAATTCACATTTTTTTTTTAATTTATAATAATCCTGGTGAGGATGGGTTTGGACAGGTTGCATTTGATCTGAGACAATAAAAAACTAATGATATGTAAGAGTCAAATGGGTCAACCTATTCGAGACTTAATCCAATTCACTCCTTTGCCACTCTTAGTACTTGTTTTAGTTAGGAGAATGGGAGAACTGGGAGGGACGATCAATCCAATTGAGCCACCAGTGAGTAAACTCAGGCATTCAACAAATTTTGATGGCCTGGAATCACTTCATAATAGCATAAGCCTATACAAATAATTGGAAAAAGAACACCACGAATATTATAACCTTCATAAGATGCTCACTTTGGTGTGCCATAATTTTATCGATCGCTTAAGTGTTATAACTTTTAAAATTGTTCACGTTTGTGTCGTAATTTTTTTTAATCGATCACCTAAATACTAGAAAATTGCAACGTGGCGTTAAAATTTATAGAACTCATGGTAAACGTTTCTTAAAAAAATATGGCACTAAAGTAAAGGATTGAAAAGTAATAACATTAAAGTGAATGTTATATGAAAGTTATTAAGGGTGTAAGTGTGCCTTATAAAATAGTTGAAAATTAAAAAAACTGCCACATTAGCAATTTTTGATTTGCGGAAATGTTGTTCCTTGTATAATCATGGTGAAGATGTATGCAAAAATTGATTTATTTGCTATGTTGTCAAATATTTACTGTGATACAAATACCCTAAATTTTTGTTATCATTAAAAATCTCAAATTTTCCCATCATGACACAAATCTCCCCAACTTGTTTAAATCACAAAGAACCTTAAACTTTTGTCAATGTACTAAATATACTTGGGATGAAAATTAAAATAGAGGGCATATAAGTCATGTGTATAATTTTTCTCATGACAAATAAAAACTGGTTGTATTTGTGTCATAATTTGTGTATTTGATGACACGGAAAGAAAAAAATTAGATATTTATGTCGCAATATATAATTTGAGATTTCTTTTTGGTATTTATTCTATTTAGTAAAAGAGAGAACCAGGGTCTCCACCAGACCAATTGAATAATCTTTTCTTTGCATATACTAGACAATTGGACGTGGACATATCATTTTAGCGATGCGAGAAATTCTAAGTTGATTTTAAACGGACGACTCGTATTATCCAACGAGCAGATATTATTGATGCTTGAATATTTTATATTACAGAGGTGAGAAAAGACGTTCTTTTTTCATATTCGTGCCTTCTTTTCCGGGGTTGGCTCTTGGCCAATTTGAAGAGGCCTGTTCTAGGATATTGATCATTAGGGTTTCCTGTTCATAACAATCGTTGAATTAATGTGGCCACTCATTAATCCATCTTCTCTCCGGAGCCAGCTTCGCTCCACTCATTCCGCCTTCACCTGTAAAGTTAGTGAATGGTAAATGGGGTAGAAATTTGATAACAGAAAATCTAAACCCATCTTATACATGAGAAATTTTATCGATTTTTCGCATTACCGACTGAAGACGCTGAAGTTCGACAGCTCATTTGCTTCTTATTTTCCATTGTATCTTATTTGCGAATGAGGTACAACATGAACTCACCATTCATCTAAAATGAGAGTCCATCTTGGGGTGCGATTGAATAGAGGGTATTCAAGAACTCATGAATGGTACTACATCTGTGCCGATTTAGTTTTAAATATTTTAATTTAGCTAATTTAGTTATAAATATTTTACATTTATGACTATTGAATCTGTTCGGCCAATTGAAGTTGAGAATTGCTTATGTGAACTCCAATCGTCCTACGTAACACGGCCGGTGCTGATTTGGACATTTTTAATTTTTTTAGAAATTTTTTGTTTTTTTTTTCCCATTTTGTTTTTTTTTTCCTTGTTTTCTTATTCTTTTTCCTCAATGGCTGACCAGGGTGGCTAAAGCTCACTGGCACCATCGTCGATCACCAATGAGGGTTGTGGCCTCGCCCAAATGTGGGCAAGTTTGAGCCAAGTACTATTATGAAGTCGAAAAGTGAATTTACTCAAAGGTCAATGCCGTATTCAACATGGTTTATTGCTCCTTAGAGCGGCATTTAGAGAAGCCATGCCATTGAAATTGGATTTACAGTTAACAGTTGTCCGGATCAGCTGAAGTCTGAAAAAGGGAAAAGACATTCGACCTATTTTCGTGGGTGGTGAAATGAGAATTCGAATTGAATTGTCAAAATATGTCATGTCAAATCAATCACATTTTATTTACGGATCAAGTTACACATCATATTCTTTTCTTTTCATTCGGGCCCTACTCTATTTTTGTAGGAATTTGGTTTGTGGGAATTTTAACTTCATAAATGCCTAGAGACGACGAAGACAACCAATTGGCTTAACACGAAAATTTTACCATTGCTTCTTAATTCATAGTTGATGGTAACTTGATCTTCAAATTTCAATTTACCTAATTCTTTAATTAATAAAGAAAGTAGACAAAGAATCTGTGCATGGAAAATTAGAGATGCACCTTCCAATCACTATATTAAATAAACAGTTTTCCTCACTAATAAGAGAGGAAAAAAAAGAAAGAGTCTCTTTCCTTTGACTCCTTGGCCTCTAGGATAAGTGTTAGATATTCACTTCTAGAGAAAATAAAATAAAAAAAGTGAAAAAAAATAAGTATGAAAAAGAGAAAAAGAGAAAAAGAGAAAAATAAAAATAAAACTACAGTTTCAGCCCTCAACGCTCTCCGTCAACCGCCGCCGCGTCGCTTTTTCCACGTTGAAGCTCCGTCAGGCTCTTCACGAATCCATCCAAGTCCCTCTCCGAGCTCCCTCCGTCGACCGCGTCCGCCGCCGCCTTGCTCAGCTTCTGCATCCGGCCTCTCTCCGGCCTCGTCCCGTCGAGCGACGCGGCCAGAGCCCTG
>MU090491.1:0-27543 GCA_014858505.1 Corymbia citriodora subsp. variegata | reverse complement strand
TGGCTTAGAGGATGGATCGGCCCCTTTTGTCGGGCTTGTAATTCAAAAGACGATCCTCCGTTGGTTAATCCAGTAAATTGTGTAAATGAGTAGTGATGGTTGTTCTTGTTATTCATCCCTCTATCCCTGATTGATTGATTGATTGATTGTTGGACTGGGGATGGTTCGTCTTCCGCTTGCGCATAACAAAAGATTAAAATGAATGGTCGTCGACGAGTCCTGGGACGTCGCTTTCAATCGACCAAGAGAAGGGGTTGTCGCGTGCTCGGGGTTCGGGGCGTGACAAAATGTGCAATGAAAAGTGATGCAACAAGGATTGAAGCTTACCTTATACCATGGCCTGGACTACTTGCGACACTGGTAACATTGATAGAGAAAGTTTTACAATTATGGCAATACATTCATTTCCTGCACATCATTATAAGCTTGATCAATCGTGGATACACAAGGACGATAAGAACAAGGAGTAAAATTGGGAAAGCCGATGAGAACATGATGCTTAAGTTATGCAATTAACCAATTGAGTACCTAATCCATTGTCAAGATCATGGAATGTGACATGGTTTGAAGAAGATAAGTCAATCCAATATGTATTAAGGATGGCTTCTTTTGCTTATTTATGGAAAAAAAGGGAGTGCAAAGTAGGAGTGAGTACATCGGACTGAATAGGGAACCACCCAAATCAAATTAGATTGATCAGTTTGGTTCAGTTCTTGAGAGTGTTGGTCCTATTCCCGATTTCATAAAAAATGGAATCGATGATTTTTGGTTTGATTCCCAATTCTGAGAGGGAACTGGATAAGACTAGACCGACTTTTTTATTATTTAAATATATATATTTTGATATCTTAAAAAATGCAATAAACTCTAAATTAATAATTCAAGTATTTTTTTTCTAATTTTTAATTTTTTTTTGCCAGATAATCGGTTCCATTGGATTGAACTAGTTGGTCTAATATAATTCCTGGTCCTAAGACTATCCAATCTAATCCTCAATCCCATAAAATAGCAACCAATCTTCTCAGTCTGGTTCTTAGTTTCACCTTGAAATTGAACTGGACCAGGAACAAATCACCCCTAGTGCAAAGGAATTGGGAATTGCTTGGACCACTTGGAATCGGATTGGATCGAACCAAAATTGGCATTTCCCAAAGGAACCGGTCTAGTCCTCGGTTTCAACAAATTGAAATCAATGAATATCGGTCTAGTTCCCAATTCTTGGTATGGAACCGCCCACCCATCCATTTGAACTGGACTAATAATATATTAATATATATATTGATTTTTAAGAACAATTCCGACCAAAAAAGATTTAAGAAAAATGAAAATCCTAAAATTCCTAATCTTCAACTCTACACCCTTTAACTGAGTACTTGTCTCGTCTCACTCTCACCTCGTCTGAGTCGTCTTCCTATCTCTCACTCATAGCCTTGACTCTCAAACTTAACGCCCATCGACTCATGACCCCAACTCTCAACTTTTAATATAATTCCAACTTTTTACTAATCTTGCAATTAAAAGTAGGGAAGTTTCTTGTATTTTGCTTTACTTTGGCATATTGGAACATTTTGCACTAAGTGCATGAAACTTGGTAGGACTAATTGCATGGATCCACCCAAGAATCGGATTAGACCGACAGTTCGGTTCTCAAGTGGATCCATGGAACTCAAGGGCGGTTCCCTATTTCAATTTTTTAAAACCGATCCTTAGTGGGTGGTTCTCGATTCTCAATTCTCAATTCTAGAGTGGGAACTGCCACTTAGACTATGCTCACCCCTAAGTACGGTCCAATAGCCCTCTCCTATGCAACCATGTAGGAGAATCACGTTCTCCTTCACCCTTCCTCCTGCTCCCCTTCGCCCACCCCCCTCCACTCCCGTCTCTCTCTCTACACCGTTGCTCCCTTTCTTGCTTCTACTTCATTAGCTAGAGATTTATGATCTATAATGCAAGTGACGCCAGTTTGAGCGTACTCCTATTTGCAAATTTTTTATCCTCCTCCTCTCGAGACCTCCGCCCCACCATCTCTACTCTCAACTCTTGTCAAACTCCTATTTGCAAATTTTTTATCCTCCTCCTCTCGAGACCTCCGCCCCACCATCTCTACTCTCAACTCTTGTCCATTTCCGTAGCTACTCCATTTTTCTTCCCTAAATTCGGAACCTAAGTAGTTTGCACAACAAGTGTTCGACTTACTTCCTATGAGAAGGGTTTCTTGGAGCTTGCCTGCTATCCACCCAGTTAGCCATCCGCCCTCCACTAGCTTGCTTCTAAGCCACATTTCGACTGCCGTCAAGGTCTCTAGTTGGGATATCAAAGTTCATGGTCCAAGTTCTTAAGTATACCGACCAAACCCTGTTGACACCTGAATTTTTGTTTATTTTTGTTTTGAAAGCCCATTTATTTTGCATATATAAATATATATTAATTTATAGAAAAGAAAAAAAATTCAAAAAACTTTCGAAAATTCAAAACAAAATTAATTTAAAAAAAAAATCTCGGTTGGTTGGGCTGGCATAGCCCAGCCGAACCTTTTAATTTCCCAGTCTAACCTTTTTAATTTCTCAACCCACTCTTTTAACTTCTTAGCCCAGCCCATCTTCCTTCTATTTTCATTTGAGCCCATCACTTTGCCTATTGGATTTTTCCTTTCTCTGACCCATACATATAAGGAAAACACACGCACACGAGACACCACACGCACACACGCGAGAACGCGGCAGCAACGAGCGACGACGTGGGGCAGTCCCTCGGACCCTAACATCAGCCACGTGTGTCGGAAATGGTTTGAGAGCAGAACGTGGGGGGAGAGGGCAACGATGCCGCTCGAATGACCCCCACCACCAAGAGAGAATCGGAGAGGAGGCTGGCGAGGGGAGGGAGTTCTGGCTAGAAAGGAAAGGAGAACAACGAGCGAGGGGAGGAGGGGGCAGTCTTTGAAAAGAGAAAAACGGAGAGAGGGGAAAGGGACCAAAAACAAAAAGTGGGGCCGAAGGCTTAAACAAAGGAGCTGGAATGAGCATTTTCTGAACGGGCCTAGGCTGAGAGTTGGGTCGGGGTTTTACAAATAGCAAATGGGCTTTTTAAATTTCTATTACCAATGGGCCATTTTAAAAATATTTTCAACCGGGCCATTCGTCCAGCCCGATTGCTTGTCCAGCCCGGACCAATAGGGTCCGAGTCGGTTTATTAGGGCCGGGTCACCCGACCCGGTAAACTGGATTTTCACCCACCTGTCAAAAATAGAAATAAACTTATCGCAGTTCCTCCTCCCAAGATTGTAGCTGAGGGAAAGTCACATTTTCAAAACTGCCTTGTTGGATACTTCCTTGCCACCAATGCTTCCTTTTACTTAGTCAGAAGAGTTATTGACAAACTATGGGGCAAAGACAACTTTCTAGATCTTACTACCACGGGGGATGGTTTCTTCTTCTTTCGCTCCTCTAATGTTGCAAAAATGGAGTTATGGAGGTTAGGGTGTGGGACATTACAGGAAAACCTATATTTCTACAAAAGTGGCAACTGTTTATTAGATCAAAGAGAGAAAAGATCACTTATGTGCCTATCTAGGTCTGGCTTTATAATGTATCTCATGTTTTTTGGACCAAAACAGGTTTAAGTTATGTTTGCAGCGTTCTTGGAAGAACTTGGTACATGGATCCAGCAACTAAACATAAGTGGCACCTATCCTATGCGAAGGTATGCATCCTCATGCCAAGTTGTGGCACTCCAGGGGTCCGCACCTCTCTACATAGGTAATGGCAAAATTTTTGAGGCCATTGCGCACTATAATTGGGTGCCATTAAGGTGCAAGAAGGTAATTGCTTTGGTCACAAAGATTGTATTGTTAGAAGCAAAGAAATGTGGGTTCCTAAGACCCAAAAATCTGTTGTCCCTCCTAACTCGGTCTCTAGTCATCAAGAGAAGAAAACAAATGGAGATGTCGCATGGGTTACTTTTAGCTTTTCTAGGCCAGCTCCCACCCTAAAGGAAACCGTTCACTCCCCGTTTACCTAGGCGACTAGCCTTCTTTGTGTCCAATCTGATCCTTCTTCCTCATAGCAAGTTGGTAGTAAGGATTTTGACTCAATCGGTAAAAACAACAATGCCTCCAATTTAGTGTCATTTGCGAATAGATTTGCTATTTTGGAAATGGTGGATGCCTTAGGTTCTCTTTTGGATTCATTGGAGGTTTCGGGGCATGTAACTGAGCCTCCTGATATATGAACATAGTCTCTTGGAAAGTAAGGGACCTTAATCACAACCCCAAAAGAAGGAACTAGTGGACTTTGCTTTGTCCCAGGATCCACAAATTCTTATTTTGATTAAGCACAAAATTAAAGAAGAGAATGCTAATTTTGTTGTTGATAGTAGCTTTCAACACTGGAAATATACTCATAACTATATGTGTAGTAGCCTAAGTCGACTCTAGATCTTATGGAAGCCATCCATTTTTAGTCTAATTATGTTAAGAGTTTCTGCTCAAGTCATACATTGTTTTATTGAAAAACCTGGGTGGAAACTTTTTAGCTTTCTACCTTAGATGGTTGCAATATTGAAGTTGAAAGAGGGAATATGTGGCATAACATCTCAACTTTCTCTAATAGAAATACCGGGAACATGCCCTAGTTGCTTATGGGGGATTTTAATAAACAAGGGACACTAGTGAAAGGATTGGCTCCACTATTCATCGGACTTCAGGTATGGCAAAGTTGAACACCGTGATTGAGGAGCTTGGATTAATTGAACCTTAATCTATAGACCCTTTCTTCACATGGACGAACAAAGCTTGGGGGAAAGTCCTAACTAATGTAGAATGACAAAACAAATATAACCATTATCCTATCAAAAATATAACCATTATCCTATCAAATTCTTACTTCCAGGGGTTTCGGACCACTCCTCATGTTTGATGCGATTGGACACCATGTACAGGAGAAGAAATCTTCATTCATTCTTCAGTTGCTGGACTACTAGTCCTGATTTCTTGCCAATAGTCTCCACCTGCTGGCAACAGTAAGCTAGATGATCAAGAATGTTCACAGTGGCGACGAAGCTCAAAGCACTGAAATGGCAACTCAGGAGCCTAAATAGATCGCAATTTGGTGACTTACTCTTAAAAGTAAAACAAGCTAAGGAATGCCTTTATCGACTTCAACAAAAGCTTGTGATTGACCCTTGTAATCCCATTTCTCGAGCTGAAGAAAAGGCACAATTGGAGGTTCTTGCTTTTAGTAAACATTAAGAAGTTTTGCTCAAACAAAAATCTAAGAATCTTTGGCTCAAGGAGGGTGACAAAAATAGCAAGGTTTTCTTTGCTTTCATGACGCGAAGAAGTGCCTAGAACAAGATAAATCATCTCGAACAAGAGGATGGTTCCATTATTATTCGGGAGGGTTTTCTTAAGAATGAGATCTTATTATATTACCAACACATTCTCGGTAACTCCAGTTGTCCATTTGTTTTTTTTTTTTTTAAGTGGTATGCTTCTCTCTTTCATGAAGATCTTAATACTTTAGTCATATTTCCAACTCTTCAAAGATCGAATATCCTTAGAGTTTTAAACAGTCGTGATGACTTCAAAGCTCCAAGTTTGGATGGTTTTATTAGTCGATTCTTCAAAAGTGCAATTTAGCTTGAACTTCATTTGTTTATCGAAAAATGAATAATTTGAAAACAGTTTTAAAAATTGATCACTTGAAATAATAAGTCAATAAAAATATTTTCATTATTTGTAATAGTTTATGTCTAAATGTCTTTGTGAAAGATGAAAGTATTTTTTATTTATTCATTTTTATAAGTAATTTAAAAGATATTTTCTTATCGTGAGAGATGAAAGTATTTTTTATTTATTCATTTTTATAATCCTTAATTTGATTACCTTCTCGAAGTTATGTCTTGTATGCTTTCAATATTAAAAACGATTACTTTCCATTTTCCAGCAGCCCAAGAGCACTTTGAGATTACCTTCCACTATCGTCCGGGGAAATTTTGATTTGTGAATTGAGACCCCAAATTTTTCAATTCTTCCGTCACTCACCCGATTAGGTTTATCATTTCGACCTCAACGATTTTAGGGACATAAAAGAATTTGCCGCGATAAGTTGAAAAGCATTAGAAAAAGCTACCACTTCACACGTGCCGAAGAGGGTGGGTTCAAAAAGAAAGAGGAAGACTATATGATGCCACACATTTGCTCCTCCGTTTTTTTCTTTTTTGTTCGTATGTTTTAAGTTTTTTAATATTTTAATATAACTTAAATGAAATTTATATTAAAAATAAATTTAGACCAAAAAGACGTCATTTTATCCACGTTGGCGCCACGTTAGGAATTACAAAGCAATAAAAATTTTGCATTGGCATTTTTCGTTAGTCAAGTTGGACATACTCTATAGAATGATTTTATTAAACTCATTTGTACTTTCGTGATAAATTTTAAGATTTCCAGTGCATTAATCCCAAACTCAACTTACCTCAGCTTAGATTAATTGAGATTGTGGCAAGAACTCTTGGGTAAACCGTAAAAGGAATGAGTTGTCTGGCCACCAATGGAAGCCCTGAGCAGCGGCAAGCTTAGAAGGGAAACGGCAAGCACGGCGGGGAGTAGGATTATCACGTTGTATGTGGGTGACGCTGCAACGATTCTATGGCTTGAAAAAGTTGACGAAGCAGCGAAGAGGACCAAGTACATTGCAGCTACAAATCCCTGCATGACCAAAACAAGTTTTGAAGTTGGGTGGAGGAGCTGACCACTTTATGAAAAACTGGCATTTTTCAAAGGGCAACTGGAGGAGTCGCGACTTGCCTTAGATATCGGCAAGAGAAATGCTAGATACACTAAAAAATTTCGCTAGATTTTGTTTTATCAAGTGGTATGGCCGATAATTGCCAAATTTGACTTTATTTTAAACAAAACCCTGATGTGGCAAATGTAGTCTCAAATAAGGGGTCATGCACAACAACTAACAAAAATCTTCATTAGCAGGCGAAAACGTGCATCTCATGCTGAATGCTTCACTAATTAAAAAGCTAAAAAGGAGATGGAGATGTAAAAATCAATGAAAATGTGCGATTAAAAACATCCAAATAACATCATCGAAATGTGCGATTATTTTGAAATATAATTTGAATCATGTTAATTTAAGATGTTTGTTATTCAAAAATAATAATTTTCCTATTATTGATCCACTTTCATTACACCTCTCCATGGGATAATTTTATCTTACCTATATTCCTTTTATATCCGACTTTATCCTATCATAAACTAACACCAAAAATAGGATAGGACTTGAATTTTATCCTAACTATTAAATGTAGCCATAGAGACTATCCTTTTGAGAAATAGTATAGGAAATAAAGAAAAAATCTTTATTTATTTACATAGAGAAGCATGTGAAATGATCGATTTTTGTAAAAATGTATTAGTTATATACTATTTCTTAAAGAGTGTAAAACTTTCACTAATATAAGAATCCCCACATTTCATGAATTGTCATATGTTGCGTATGAAGTATAAACATAACAAAAAAATGATAGACATAGCAAGTGAAAATCGAAAACCAATAGGACAACAAGAGTAAATGATCGAGCCCTACAAAGATTTTAGAATTGGAAATTTTCCAAAACATGCATAAAAGATCAACACAAAATCCCAAAACCACCCTCCCCCAAAAAAAAAAAAATAACACTCACCATATCGTACACTAAGATGATAAAAGGCCTTCTTGGCTAACTAAAAAGACAAGAACAGATGAAAGGATAGATGGAGAGATGTTGGGGTGTTATCCTAAACATCTTCCTAGGTTTTTCATTTATAGGCGGAATTGTGGAATTATTTAGGCACCTACAATCCCAGCATTTATTATTACACCTATAAAAGTAAAAAAAAATCTAATCCTCAATTCCTCTCCAACTCAGGCACCAAAATATTAATTTGCATGCCGTTCATATTGCTTTCTTTTTGGAAAGGAGCAAATTGGGAAAAATATTCAAGAAGAATGTAACTCATTATATTGATGCTAATTCAATCTAAATTTTTTAGTGATTTGCCAATTTATCAATGTAGTCATTTCGAACAATTTTGAATAGAAATTAATGAAACGGATGCCGTCTAGAGTGGCATGGCCAGAAATCCTTCTCTTAGTCAACTGATTTTTTATATTTTTCTTTTCTTTTTTATCTATTTTTTCATTGACACTGGGGAGAAAAAAAGAAAAGAGAAGAGAAGAAAAATATATAACAAAATTCATAATATTTTTTGAACAAATTATAAAAATTGTACACGGCAACGCCAGCCATATGACATAGCAGTTGTGTAATTTTCAGAAAAAGTATCAGAAAATTCCTATACCTTTTATATTGGTGCCAATTTAATCCTAATCATTTTATTGGTGCCAATTTATTCATAAACATTTTGACTTGGTGCTAATTTTGTCCTAAACATTTTGATTTGACGCCAATTTAGTCTTAAACCTTTTAACATAGTGCCAATTCAATCCTTCCGACTAATTTTAGCTAAATTTTATGGATGTGAACACTAGTCAACTGACATTGATAGCTTTTAATAATATTTTAATATTTTTCAAATTATTTATATATCTATTTCATTTTATTTTCTTTCCTTTTTCTCAGCATTTTTTCTTTTCTTTTTTCCCTCATTCTCCTCCTTCCTCCAACTGGTCATTGGTTGGGCAACTGGCCAAAGCCTCGCCTAGCCCTTGACGAGGGCTTGAGCGGTCACCAGAGGTCATGAGGTCGTGTTTGGGACAAATCAAGCCTTGAGCCTCATCAGTGGCTAGGTGAGGCTCGACCTCGCTGAATCTCGACCCTTGCCAAATCGAGTGAGGGCGAGCCTCCATTCGCTCAATGTGAGGCCACCCTAGGCACATTGGAGGTCGGTGAGGTCAAGGTGGTCGCCTAGTTGGTGATCGACTGAGGAACGAGGAGAACAAGGGAAAAAAAGAAAAGAAAAATGAAAAGAAATAAATATAAATAAATAATTCAGAAAATATTAAAACATTATTATTAGTTATCAATGTCAGCACTAGTCATGCCATGTCAGTAAAATCTGGCCAAAATTAATCAAAAGGACCAAATTAACATTAGGTTAAAAGTTTTAGTATTAAATTGGTACCGAGTCACAAAAATTATGACTAAATTGGCACTAATTAAAGGTTTATGATTAAATTGGCACAAATGCAAAAGACTTAGGACTTTTCTTATACTTTTCTCAGTAATTTTCTAACATCATTCAAAGCATGGCACTAGAGGTATAATGAAGGCAATTGATCCATGTGCATTCTTACATAAACTAGTGAGGGGTTTTCCAGAAGATGATGTTCTGTAGATGTGGTTCAGCAAATTGTTATCGCACAATGCATAGTAAAATGTAATCGCCCGTGTTGTAGCTGAAATTCCTTGAAACCCACTGTTGGTCAAGTTATTCACTACTAGATTCAAGTTTGATGACTGCATCTTTGTTAATCATGTGTGTGAGTGAAATTTTTTTGAATTCTGGGCACTTAGCAGACTATGCATGATCAAGGTAAGCATCTCATGTCTTATCAAAGTTTAGTGATATGGCGAATCACTATAAAATTGGCTTATGATGATGGGGTTTAAGGCTTGCACGAGTATGATTTGCTTGAAAAATGACGTTGTTGACATAGTTGAAGCTAACATAGAGAAAGGATGAGAAGTACAACCTTTTTCAAAATAAATTATTCAGTATCATATTATGATGAACTATTTGCTTCCCAAATCTTGATCCCTGCTCCATTAGTTGTTCTACTAAACGTACAGTTCTACACCCGTTCTCCTAAGCTTCCGACAGTGTATCGCACATTGCAAGAGGCGGATCAACTTAGGGTTTGATAGTAAAATGTGCGATCACTAAAGCTTACCTTATACCATGGCCTACTACATGCAACACCGATAATATTGATAGAGAAAGTTTTACTATTATGGCAATACATTCATCCCCTGCACATCATTATAAGCTTGATCAATCGTGGATACACAAGGACGATAAGAACAAGAGTAAAATTGGGTAAAGCCAATGAGAACATGATGCTTAAGTTCTGCAATTAGCCAATTGAGTACCTACTTCATTGTCAAGATCATGGAATGTGACATGGTTTGAAGAAGATAAGTCAATCCCATATGTATTAGGGATGGCTTTTTTTGCTTATTTATGGAAAAACCACTATCCATTCCATCAAGTATGAGTAGGGGGTGCAAAGTAGGAGTGAGTACATCGGACTGAATTGGGAACCACCCAAATCGGACCAAATTGACTAGTTCGGTTCGGTTCTCGAGTGTGTTGGTCCTGTTCCCGGTTTCATAAAAAATAGAATCAGTGATTTTCGATTAGATTCCCAGCTCCGAGAGGGAATTGGATAAGACTAGACCAACTTTTTTTATTTAAATATATATTTTTTAATATCTTTAAAAATGCAATAAACTCTAAACTAATAATTCTAGTATTTTTTCTAATTTTTTAATTGTTTTTGCTAGATAGTCGGTTCTATTGGATCAAACCAATTGGTTTGATCTAATTCTTGGTCCTAAGACTATCTGGTCCGATCCTCAATCCCAACAAATAAGAACCAATCTTCCCAATCCTATTCTCAGTTCCACCTTGAAATTGAACTAGACTAGGAACCAATCACCCCTAGTGCAAAGGAATTGGGAACTGTTCGGACCACTCATATTCGAATCGAACCGAACCGAAATTAACATTTCCCAAAGGAACCGATCTGGTTCTCGATTTCAATAAATTGTAATTAGTGGGTATCGATCTGGTTCCCAATTGTAGGTATGGAACTGCCCACCCATCCATTCGAACTAGACCAATAATATATTAATATAGATTAATTTTTCAGAAAAATTCTGACCAAAAAAGATTTAAGAAAAATGAAAATCCTAAATTTCCTAATCTTCAACTCTACACCCATTAACTGAGTACTTGTCTCGTCTCACTCTCACCTCGTCTAAGTCGTCTCCCTGTCTCTCACTCACAACCTTGACTCTCAAACTTAACGCCCATCAACTCACAACCTCAACTCTCAACTTTTAATATAAGTCCAACTTTTTACTAATCTTACAATTAGAAATAGGGAAGTTTCTTGTATTTTGCTTTACTTTGGCTTGTTGGAAAATGTTGCACTAAGTGCATGAAAGTTGGTAGGACCAGTTGAATGGACCCACCCAAGAATTGAACTAGACCAACGTTTCAGTTCTTAGGTGGATCTATGGAACTCACGGGTGGTTCGCAGTTCCAATTTTTCAAAATTGATCCTTAGTGGGTGGTTCTCGATTCTCGGTTCTCAGTTCTAGGGTGGGAACTGCCCACTTAAACTATGTTCACACAGGTCCTATAGCCCTCTCCTCTGCAACTATGTAGGAGAATCACATTCTCCTTCACCCTTCCGCCTACGCTACTTCGCCCACCCCTCTCCGCTCCCGTCTTCCCCTCTACACCCTTGCTCCCTTTCTTGCTTGTACTTTATTAGGTGGAGGTTTATGATCTATAATGCAAGTGACACTAGTTTGAGCATACTTCGCTTTGCAAATTTTTTATCCTCCTCCTCCCGAGACCTTCACCTCAACCGTCTCTACTCTCAACTCTTGTCCATTTCCGCAGCTACACCCCTTTTCTTCCCTAAATTCGAAACCTGATTAGCGAAAGCAACGATGGCCAGAGAAATTGTCAGTGGCTGAGTCGTCTAGATTAGGACCGTAAGAAACTAGTGACCAACCACAGCTGCAAGGACGCCGTGGCCATGGTGATTCACCAGAGTCTCCAATACAGTGAAGCCGATGGACCTGCTAAAAGAGCCCTAGAGCTCATGCTGTTCGGTAATCATCTTGTGGATGTAATAGCTAATTTTGGCTACATTTTACAGATGTGGACACTGGTCAGTTGACATGGATAGCTTTTAATAATATTTTAATATTTTTCGAATTATTTATATATTTCTTTTCTTTTCTTTCCTTTTTCTCAACATTTTTTCTTTTCTTTTCTTTTCTTTTTTCCCTCATTCTCCTCCTTCCTCCAACTAGTCATTGGTTGGGCAACTGACCAAAGGTGAGGCTCAACCTTGCCAAATCCGGTGCGACTTGGTGGCCACTGACAACGACTCAAGCCCTCGCCAGGGGCTAGGTGAGGCTCGACCTTGCCGGATCTAGTAAGGTCGAGCCTCACCTAGCCCTTGACAAGGGCTTGAGCTGTCACCAGAGCCCATGAGATCGCATTTGCCATAGATCGAGCCTTGAGTCACCAATGGCTATGCGAGGCTTGACCTCGCCAGATCTCAACCCATGCCAAATCTAGTGAGGGCAAGCCTCCGCTTGCTCGACGCGAGGCTGGCCTAGGCACACTGGAGACCAGTGAGGTCAAGGTGGTCGCGTAGCTAGCGACCGGTTGAGGAAGGAGGAAAACAAGGGAAAATAAATAAATAAAAGGAAAAATAAAAGAAAAGAAATAAATATAAATAATTCAAAAAATATTAAAATATCATTAAAAGTTGTTAATGTCAGCGTCGGTCATGTCATGTCAGCAAAATCCAACCAAAATTAACTAGATTGACCGAATTAACATTAGGTTAAAAGTTTTAGTATTTAATTGGCACCAAGTCAAAAAATTTATGACTATATTGGCACCAATTAAAAGTTTATGATTAAATTCGCATAAATACAAAAGGTTTAGGACTTTTCTTTCACTTTTCTTGGTAATTTTCTAACATCATTCTAAGCATGGCACTAGAGGTATAGTGAAGGCAACTGATCCATGTGCATTCCTACAGAAACTAGTGAGGGGTTTTCCAGAAGATGATGTTCTGCAGATGCGGTTCAGCAAAATGTATCACATGATGCATAGCAAAATGTAATCGCCTGCATTGTAGCTAAAGTCCCTTGAAACCCACTGTAGGTCAAGTTATTCACTACTAAATTCCAGTTTGATGACTGCATCTGTGTTAATCATGTGTGCGAGTGAAATTCTTTTGACTTCTTGGCACTTAGTAGACTATGCATGATCAAGGTAAGCATCTCATGTCTTATAGAAGTTTGGTGATATGGTGAATTGCTGTAAAATTGGATTATGATGATGGGGTTTAAGTCTTGCACGGGTATGATTTGCTTGAAAAATGACATAGTCGAAGCTAACATAGAGAAAGGATGAGAAGTACAACCTTTTTCAAACTAAATTATTCAGTGTCATATTATGATGAACTATTTACTTCCCAAATCTTGATCCTTGCTCCATTAGTTGTTCTACTAAACGTACAATTCTGCACCTATTCTCCAAAGCTTCCAATAGTGTATCGCACATTGCGAGAGGCGGATCGACTTAGGATTTGATAGTAAAATGCGAGATCAAAAGCGATGCAACAAGGACTGTAGCTTACCTTATACCATGGCCCGGACAACTTGCAACGCCGGTAATATTGATAGAGAAAGTTTTACTATTATGGCAATACATGCATCCCCTGCACGTCATTGTAAGCTTGATCAATCGTGGATACACCAAGACTAGAGAACAAGGAGTAAAATTGGGTAAAGCCAATGAGAACATGATGCTTAAGTTTTGTAATTAGCTAATTTAGTACCTTCTCCATTGTCAAGATCATGGAATGTGACATGGTTTGAAGAAGATAAGTCAATCCCATATGTGTTAGGGATGGCTTCTTTTGCTTATTTATGGAAAAACCACTATCTAATCCATCAAGTATAGACAGGGGGGCAAAGTAGGAGTGAGTACATCAGACTGAACAAGGAACCACCTAGATCGGATAGGATTGACTAATTTGGTCCGATTCCTGAGAGTATCAATCTTGTTCTCGGTTCCATAAAAGATGGAATCAATGATTTTCTATCCGGTTCCTAGTTCTGAAAGGCAACTGGATAGGACTGGACCAACTATTTTTTTTATTTAAATATATATTTTTAATATCTTAAAAAATGCAATAAACTCTAAAATAATAATTTTAGTATATTTTTTTAATTTTTTTAATTTTTTTTGCTAGATGGTCAGTCCCATTGGATCGGACCAGTTGGTCCGATCTAATTCTCAGTCCTAAGATTATCTAGTCTAGTCATCAATCCCAAAAAATGGGAACCAGACTTCTCAATCCGATTCTCAATTCAACCTTGGAACCGGACTAGATCGGGAACCAATCGCCCCTAGTGCAAAGGAATTGGGAATTACTCAAACCACTCGGAATCAGATCGGACCAAACCGAACCAAAATTGGCAATTCCCAAAGGAACTGGTCTAGTTCTCATTTTCAATTAATTGGAATCAGTGGGTATAGGTCTAGTTCCCACTTATCGGTGTGGAGCCGCCCACCCATCCATCCAAACCAGACCGATAATTTATTAATATATATTAATTTCTAAGAAAAATTTCGACCAAAAAAGATTTAAGAAAAATGAAAATTCTAAAATTCCTAATCTTCAACTCTACACCCATTAACTGAGTACTCGTCTCATTTTACTCTCACCTCATCTAAGTCGTCTCCCTATCTCTCACTCAAAGCCTCGACTCTCAAACTTAACGCCCATCGACTCACGACCTCAACTCTTAACTTTTAACATAAGTCCAACTTTTTACTAATCTTGCAATTAAAAAGAGGGAAGTTTTTTGTATTTTTCTTTATTTTGGCTTATTGGAAAATATTGCACTAAGTGTGTAAAACTTGGTAGGACCAATTGCATCAACCCACCCAAGAACGGGACCAAACCGGCGGTTCGGTTCTCAAGTGAATTCATGAAACTACCGGGCAGTTCCCGGTTCCAATTTTTCAAAACTAGTCCTTAGTGAGCAGTTCTCAGTTCTAGGGTGGGAACCGCCCAGTTAGACTATACTCACCCCTAAGTGTGGGTCCTATTGTTGGGTAGAACAATGAAGTCATTATGTGTTCGAATCAATAGAGCAATCGCAACGGACTTTGAGGCGTGATATTACTTTTTTTAAGGATTTATTTGCCCCACAAAGTTGCTAATGGTCACCGGAAAATAGCCTTCAGGATACAACAAAGTCTCAAATGAGAATACTAGATAGGAATTCTAGTATATCTCCAGGATCTCTTTAGGAAACAATTGAAAATCTTGGCTACAGTTTTGGAAAGAGGACTTGAAAATTGTATTCGTGGTTTTTTCAAAACTGACATATATATATATATATATATATAGAAACATAGGCACCTTTTCGAAAGAAGTTACACAACGAACAAATGTAACTTTTCAAAAGAAGTTACAAAATGAATCAATATAACCCTTCGAGAAAGTTACAAACTGAACCGGTATAATTTCCAAAAATCGTCTTGAAAAGACACGTATAGAAAATTCGAAATAAATAAATAATAAATAACCATAACTTATTTATGAACAGTCGCACTGTTTCAATATAACATTATGGTTAATTTTTATAAAAATAAATCCGAATTTTTTCAATAAATAAAAATGAATGATCATTGGTTAATGCCAAATCTCGTCCACGTACGCACTCACATCTTTTCAATGTGGGACAAGGCACCTCTCAATTTGTTTTACAAACAAACTACCAACACCTATAGCCTCTCCTTTGCAACCATGTAGGAGAATCACATCCTCCTTCACCCTTCCTCCTACGCCCCCTTCGCCCACCCCCCTCCACTCCGCTCTCCCCCTCTACACTGTTGCTCCCTTTCTTGCTTCTACTTAATTAGCTGGAGGTTTATGATCTGTAATGCAAGTGACGCCAGTTTGAGCATACTCCAATTTACAAATTTTTGATCCTCCTCCTCCCAAGACCTCTGCCTCCACCGCCTTTACTCTCAATTCTTGTCCATTTCCGTAGCTACTCCCATTTTCTTCCCTAAATTCGAAACCTGAGTAGTGTGCACTGCAAGTGTTTGACTTACTTCCTGTGAGAAGGGTTTCTTGGAGCTTGCCTGCTATCCACCCAATTAACGATCCACCCTCCACTAGCTTGCTTCTAAGTCACATTTCGACTGCCGTTGAGGTCTCTAGTTGGGATATCGAAATTCATGGTCCAAGTTCTTAAGCATATCAACCCAACCCCTTCTACCCATATTCTACGACCCGTCTCACGGGGATTTTCGACAATGGTGGTAAGTATGCGGCGTGGAAAATGTAATAGTCACAAAGCTACACCTTTGATCACCCCAGAACTTGATGTTATTTTTGCAAAAACAAAGAACAACCTCTTTTGTTCGAAGTCGGAGGAACCAAATGTAGGAGACTAGACTGACAAGGTTACAAGCTTCCCAAGTACAACCTATGTCGCTCTTCCCAGTTGTGATGTTGATGCTTTGACTGTGGGTAATGGTTCTACTACATATGATGTTGAGGCTATTTTTGGCGTTGGGAAATTTGTTGATGCTAATCTGATATAGTGAGGAGCCTGCCATCGCTCCCCATTAGAAAGTCACTACTACCACGGCTACTTCTAGTGTGTCTTGGAAAAATATGACTATGGGTAACCTTGCCTAGTCTACTAAACTGGATTTTCACCCATCTGTCAAGAATAGAAATAAACTTATCGCACTTCCTCCCCTAAGATTGTAGCTGAGGGAAAGTCACATTTTTCAAAACTGCCTTGTCGGATACTTCCTTGCCACCAATGCTTCCTTTTACTTAGTCAGAAGAGTCATTGACAAACTATGGGGCAAGAAAAATTACTAGATATTACTACCATGGGGGATGGTTTCTTCTTCTTTTGCTTCTCTAATGTCGCGAAAATGGTGGAAGTTATGGAGGTAATATGTGGGACATTACAGGAAAAACTATATTTCTGCAAAAGTGGCACTTGCTTATTAGATAAAAGTGAGAAAAAATCACATATGTGCTTATCTGGCCTAGCTTTATAATGTATTTCATGTTTTTTGGACCAAAACAAGATTAAGTTATGTTTGCAACATTCTTAGAAGACCTTTATACATCGATTTGCAACTGAACAAAAGTGGTGCCTATCCTCTGCGAAGGTATGCATCCTCATAAATGTTGATACCATGTTCCCTGAAAAATTTGATTTCTACATAGGTAATGGCAAAATTTTTGAGGCCATTGCACACTATAATTGGGTGCCTTTGAGGTGCAAGAAGTGTAATTGCTTTGGTCACAAAGATTGTATTGTTAGAAGCAAAGAAATGTGGGTTCCTAAGACCCCAAAATCTGCTGCCCCTCCTAACTCAGTCTCTAGTCATCAGGAGACGAAAATAAATGGAGATGTTGCATAGGTTACTTCTGGCTTTTCTAGGCCAACTCCCACCCTAAAGGAAACTGTTCACTCCCCAGTTACCTAGGCAACTAGCCTTATTATTGTCCTATCTGATCCTTCTTCCTCATAACAAGTTGGTAGCAAGGCTTTTGACTTAATCGGCAGAAACAACAATGCCTCCAATTTAGTGTCTTTTACGAATATATTTTCTTTTTTGGAAATGGTGGATGCCTCGGGTTCTCTTTTTAGATACATTGGATAGTTTTGGGAATGTAATGGAGCCTCCTAATATATGAACACAGTCTCTTGGAAAGTATAGGGCCTTAATCACAGCCCCAAAAGAAGGGAACTGGTGGACTTTGCTCTATCCCAGGATCCCTAAATTCTTATTTTGTTTGAGCGCAAAATTAAAGAAGAGAATGTTGATTTTATTGTTGATAGTAACTTTTGACATTGGAAATATACTCATAACCATATGTGTAGTAGCCTAGGTTGACTCTAGATTTTACGGAAGCCATCCATTTTTAGTCTAATCGTGTTAAAAGCTTCTGCTCAAGTCATACATTGTTTTATTCAAAACCTGGGTGGAACCTTTTTTGCTCTCTACCTTAGATGGTGGAAATATTGAAGTTGAAAGAGGGAATCTATGGCATAACATCTCAACTTTCTGTAATAGAATTACCAAGAACGAGCCCTAGTTACTTATGGCGGATTTTAACAAACAAGGGACACTAGTGAAAGGATTAGTTCCACTATTCATTAGACTTCGGGTATGGAGGAGTTGAACAACATCATTAGGAGCTTGGATTAATTGAACCTCAATCTATAGACCCTTTCTTCACATGGACAAACAAAAGCTCGAGAGAAAATCTTAGAGCGAGTAGAATTGATGAGTCCTAACTAATGCAAAATGGCAAAACAAATATAACCATTACTCTGTCGAATTCTTACTTCTAGGGGTTTCAGACACTCCTCATGTTTGATGCAATTGGACACCACGTACAACAGAAGAAAATCTTCTTTCAAATCCTTCAATTTATGTATTACCAATCCTGATTTCTTGCCAATAGTCTCCACTTGCTGGCAATAGTAAGCTAGAGAATCAAGAATGCTCATAGTGGTGACGAAGCTCAAAGCACTGAAATGGCAACTCAAGGGCCTAAATAGATTGCAATTTGGTGACTTACACTTAAAGGTTAAACAAGCTAAGGAAAGCCTTTATTCACTTCAACAAAAGCTTGTGATTGACCCTTCTAATCCCATTTCTCAAGCTAAAGAAAAGGCACATTTGGAGGAATTTCTTGCTTTTAATAAACATGAAGAAGTTTTGCTCAAACAAAAATCTAAAAATCTTTGGCTCAAGGAGGGTGACAAAAATAGCAAGGTTTTCTTTGCTTCCATGACACAAAGAAGTGCCCAAAACAGGATAAATCATCTCTAACTAGAGGATGGCTTTGTTATTATTCAGGAGGGTGTTCTTAGGAATACCATCTTATCATATTACCAATAGCTTCTCAATAACTCCAATTGTCCATTTGTTTCTTTTGAGAGGTATTTTTCTTTCTTTCATGAAGATGTTAATACTGTAGTCACATTTCCCAACTCTTCAAAGATCGGATATCCTTAGAGTTTTAAAGGATTCTAATGACTTCAAAGCTCCAGGTCTGGATGGTTTTAACAGTCAATTCTACAAAAGTGCTTGGCCTATCATAGGGCAAGACATCGAGGAAGCTATCATGGAATTCTTCTTGTCAAAAAGAATGCTGAAATCTATAAATTCCACCTTGCTTTCCCTTGTCCCAAATGTTCTTATCCATCCTGCCTCAAGGAATTTAGACCTATTTCATGTTGCAATATCTTAGACAAGATAATATTTAAACTCCTTGCAAAATGAATAAGTTGTGTGCTTCCTTTGATTGTTGGCCTTAACCAAATCGTTTTCATTACTGGATGATAAATCCCAGAGAATATCCTACTATGTCCAAAATTACTACATAACTATCATAAAGGAGACAAGGGTAAACATGTGGCCATAAAGATTGATCTTATGAAGGCCTACAACATGGTCAAATGGGACGCTGTCATTAGGGTCCTTAAAGCCCTAAATACACCTCAGTATTTGGTTGATTTGATAATCGAGTGCATCACTACTCCGAGATTTTCAATGAACTTTAATGGTGAACAAGTTGGCTATTTCAATAACACTAATGAGCTACAACAAGGTGATCCTCTTTCTCCATATCTCTTTGTCCTAGTTATGAAAATTTTCAATAGAATTTTTAGTGCAAAAGTTGCTACATCTTCCTTCAAATACCACTGGCGCTGTATAATGCAAAGGATTACTTACTTATGTTTCGTATATGACTTGTTCTAATCTGCTTATGGAGATGTGGACTCTATTCCCTTGCCTTGTAGATGCCCTTAAAGAATTCGTTGTACTCACAAGATTACAGTTCAATTTTGATAAGTGTCAAATCTCTCTCTAGGTTGAACAAGGATGAGAAGCTCCTTATACTAGACTACATACCTTTTTCCACAGGTACCCTCCCTATCAAGTACCTAGATGTTCTCCTTGTTACTAGAAGGCTCACTCACATAGATTGCAAAAGTCTTCACTTGTCGGTCATTATCTTCATTTGTACTTATTGGATGCAAATGTTCTTACTTCCAAAGCAAATGATAAACGAGATTGAGAAGAGGATTCCACATTTCTTATGGGCCGGTTCTATAGCAAATCATGGATCGCACAAGGTTACATGGCATAATTTGCTTACCTAAAAATGAAGGAGGGTTAGGATTGCCTGACTTGAACATTTGGAACAAAGTTCTATTGGGCCACACGTCATGGAACCTTATTAATCATCCATCATCTTCCCTTTGGAGCATTTGGATTCACAACACAAAATGTAGAGGTACCCCAATTATGCAGCTCGACATTAGGGTTTAGTATGGCTTGGAGTTGGTGATGTCTCCTCAAGTTACAACATGTTCTAAACTTAGTTATTTCTAGCTTAGAGCACTATTGCTATGATATATATGACGAACTCAAACACGGGGGTCTGGTTATGGAGTTTTATAACCTAATTTGAAATAGCGACATTAGCAAACACAATTTCATTGACTAGCTAGTTTGCAAAGATAGACTACCAATAGCAGAGATCATAGCATGATGGTTGACCTCACTTGATATGTAGTGTAACTTCTGCAAGGCTGATATAGAAAACAAAACTCATCTATTCTTCCAAAGTGAAGGGCTAGGCAGCATTTGGCAAAGTATCCTTGTGCAACATGGGATTAGGCAGTTTTTAGGAGGATGGAATGAGGAACTTCAATAGATGATTAGGACAACAAATGGCAAAGCTTTGGCGACGAGACTCCTCAAAGTATCTTTCCTAGCAACCACATATTGCATTTGGATAGAGCGCAACCATAGACGATTTCAAAATAAATCAACTGACATCCATATTATCTTGGCCAAGGTGCGTAAAAATGTAAGAGGTAGAGCTACCAAAAAATTAAACCTTCCTAGTCAATTATTGTATTGGCTATTATGTGGAGATTTCTCATCTCAATCTTTTTGAATTATTAGCTCTATTTGTAATACTGGGGGATGCCCCTAAGCTGTTGTACTTCATATGCTCTATAATACTAACATTTTATACAAACAAAAAAAGTACCGGTCCTATTACATGATAAAGGGGGTTCATAGCAAATAAGCTCCCTAAAAGGAGATGGGTATTAGAACACCAGTTTTGAGAAAGAGCTTTACATTTATAAGTCTTAACAACCTAGTTCGCAAGCTTATTTTTTCCTATAAGCCAGTCGGCTAGCTTCAGATGTGGATAAAGTGCCAAAAGTGCCTTACAGTCGATGATAAGCACATAGATAGAGTTTATTGTGAGAGAATTTATTAAAGTTCAATTCATATTTTGTTGAGAAGTAATTGATGGAATGAAGGCATGTGATGGTTTCGACATAAAGTGCTGAAAAAGCTTTCACTCTCCACACAAACCAATCTAACAATCTTCTCCCAAATTTGTAGTGGTGACAAGCTATGGAGCCCTCAGATGATCCTTCATGGAAAGATCCGTTGATGTTTAGCTTCGGTATTCCTTCTTCTCTCTGATGCTAGTATTAGGGCTTGGTTGAGATGCAAATATAACAAGGTTAGAGAGAGTGGCACCACAGCAAAAGTTCTATAGCAATGCGACCCTTTGGAATGTTAATGATGCGCAATCGACTAATTGTTAGAAATTACTTAATAGAAGAAAATGAATTTGGCTATCATGAGATAATAGAGTGAGTAAATCATTAGTCGAAGAGTTAGTTACCACCGGTCAATGATGAAGCTTGCAAAATCATATACAATTAGTTTCTCAAGGAATGGATATTTCATAAATATATGAGATGAAAAGTTCTACTAGTGTGTGATTTAAGTGAATTAATATTTTTTTCTTAGTGATTTACAACTTGCAAAAAGCAGAAAAATGTGACCTTGGCTTCACTCTACCAAAGTGAACCTTGTATGTTTCCTCCAAAGCCCGTATTGATGGGATTGGGTATACTATGGACGATTAATACCATGAAAACCCCAAAATAATACATGTGATAAATTTACTCAAAACTAATTTTTTGACCATCAGAAACCCAAAATCGGTACTTTTGTGATAAATTGACCTAAAACTAGTGCACTTGTGACAAATTTAACATTGATTTGTTTATGTTAAATTTTACTATCAAATTGCTGAATTAGATGACATGTAATAGTTGATTGGTGTACCAGTTTAGAATTTACTATCTAATTGTCACAATTGTACCATTTTGTGATTTTTTTATAATATTAATCCAATTTAACAAATGATATATTTGTCACATATATATCACGTTGAAGTTTTTGGCAGTCAAAAAAATTAGTTTTAGGTAAATTTGTTGCAAGTATATCGATTTTGGGTTTTTTTGTGGTCATTTGGGTAAATTTATCACAAATGTATCAGTTTGAAGTTTTTCGTATTATTAACCCTATTAGAAAGGCCAACTAGCTATTTGCATAGTAGTTCTGCCTATGCCCTAATGAACTTGAGCAACTATAGTTCCATCAATCTGATAATACACCAAAAAGAAAAGAGAAAATTCATTTGTACAATTCTAAAATCTCTATAAATTGCTAGAAAGTCGCCATATGACATGCGCTTGGTGATCGAACTTGAGTTTGGTCACTCGACAGTTGCCGGATCGTGCCACTTCTAGCAACTTATTTGCAAGGTAGCACTGTAGTTCAGCACATTATAGAAAAACAATCATTCCCCATTCCCAGGGCATACAATGGATGAGGCTACGAGACAGATGAAACATGCCACGACCACTTCCTGCTCCATAAAACAACTCTGTATCAATGTGCTTCCATTTCAGTCACTAGTATGACAATGCAATTCAACTTAGGCTTTGTCTATTTCACGAAAAATGAATAATTTAAAAAAAATTGAAAAATGATTGCTTGAAATAATTAATCAATAAACAATGTTTTCATTATTGGTGACAATTTTTTTCTAAATATTTTTGTAGGAGATGAAAGTGCTTTTATTTATTTATTTTTGTAAGTAGTTCAGATTATCCTTTTATGGAAAATATTTTTGAAATTATTCATTTTTTGGGAAACAAATGCACCCTTAATATAAATACCTTCCCAGATTTCTCTTTTGTATACTTTCTAATTGAAGAAGAATACTTTCCAATTTCCACTATCCTATAGCACTTTGAGACTACTTTCCATTTTGGCACGGGAAAATTTTGGTTTGTGAATTGAGACCCCATGATTTTTCAATCTTCCGTCACTTACCTGATGAAGTTTATCATTTTAGGGATATAAAAGAATTTATCATCATAAGTCAAAACACAGTAGTAAAAGCTACTGCTTCACTTGATTCGATGAATTACGTGAGTTTCATGAAAAATTCATCAAAGTTTCAGATAATACGTTTCAAATTGAATGGTGTAGAAATGGTATCGACCACAGCACATATCGTATCAAGACTTCACACTACACGTGCAAATTGCCACAAGTACTATTGACTTGTATACGTCAATTTGAAATATGGAGGAAGCCTTCCTTTTTGTTAAAACAACATGAGAGAACATACCATCATCTTGTGATCAACTGCAGAAGAAACTTTTGAGTTCTCAACAGAAAATTGGGAGACATCTGCGGAATTATCATAAATTGATGAAGACATATGTCTACATGTGTAAGCCGCAACTTGCTTATGTGCTTGGCAACCTACTTAATTAAGTAAGGCACAGGAGGTGTGGTCGAAGAAGCTGATCCATGGGCATTATTGCACGAGGCAGTGACCGTTTTACCAGGCGTCGATGATGTTATTCGGACGTTGTCCAATCTGATATCCGAGCAACCTACGCTGGAACAGCTGAGTGGGATGGCTTCATCCGAAGCACTGGTCCCTCAAAAGCCGGTGCACGTCACGTCGCTCGCCAACACGCTTGATGCCTGCATCGACCGTGCAAACATCGTCTCAAACATCTCAAATCAGAGACCGAAAAGAGGAACCTTAACCCTGATACTCATTTCAAAGTACATGATTACTTGAAATCAACTCAGGGTCGCTCGTAGTCTTGATAATTGTAAACAGAATCACCCATTATCCCATTATATCCTATTTGCGAATCGACTTATAATCATTTCTTGAATCAGCTTGTATAACCACAAGATCATCCTCTTACAAGTCCCATGATTGAATCGTTATTCTAAGTCAAGTTATTTAGTCATACGTACTCATTTCCTTATTAGCCTTTCCCTCGGGGTTAGTATCTCGAGAGTGATCGATTATGAGTTAGATTAACTAATAATACAATAAAGAAATTCACAGCCATTATATTTCATAATGATTCGAATTTCAGGACATCTCAACTAGAGACCGTAAGGTCACGCTTAGGACAGATCAAGCATTGAGCATCACTAGTGGCTATGCGAGGCTCGACCTTGCCGGATCTCAACCCTTGCCAAATCTAGTGAGGGCAAGCCTCCACTCGCTTGACGTGAGGCCACCCTAGGCACACTAGAGGCCGGTGAGGTTGAGGTGGTCACCAGCTGAGGAAGGAGGAGAACAAGGGAAAAAAAAGAAAATAAAAAGAAAATAAAATAAATAATTTGAAAATATTAAAATATTATTAAAAGTTATCCACATACCACGTTAGCAAAATCCAGCTAAAATTAACTGGAAGGATTGAATTAACACTAAGTTAAAAGTTTTAGGATTAAATTGGCACCAAGTTAAAAAAGTTTTTGACCAAATTAGCACCAAGTCAGAAGGTTTACTAAATTGACATAAATAAAAGGTTTATGACTGAATTGGCACAAACGCAAAAGGTTTAGGACTTTTCCGACACTTTTCTCGGTAATTTTCTAACATCATTCTAAGCGTGGCACTAGAGGTATAGTAAAGGAAGCTGATCCATGTGCATTCTTACAGAAACTAGTGAGGGGTTTTCCAGAAGATGATGTTCAGCAGACGTGGTTCAGCAAAATGTTACCACACGATGCATAGTAAAATGTAATCGCCCGCGTTGTAGCTAAAGTCCCTTGAAACCCATTGTAGGTCAAGTTATTCACTATTAAATACCAGTTTGATGACTGCATCTGTGTTAATCATGTGTGTGAGTGAAATTTTTTTGAATTCTTGGCACTTAGCAGACTATGCATGATCAAGGTAAGCTTCTCATGTCTTATCGAAGTTTGGTGATATGCTGAATCGCTGTAAAAATGGTTTATGATGATGGGGTTTTAAGTCTTGCACAAGCATGATTCACTCGAAAAATTACGTTCTTGACATAGTCAAAGCTAACATAGAGAAAGGATGAGAAGTACAACCTTTTTCAAAATAAGTTATCCAGTATCATAATATGAAGAACTATTTACTTTTACTTCCCAAATCTTGATCCTCGCTCCATTAGCTGTTCTACTAAATGTACGATTCTGCACCTGTTCTCCTAAGCTTCCAACAATGTGTGGCACATTGCAAAAGGCAGATCGACTTAGGGTTTGATAGTAAAATGGGCGATCAAAAGTGATGCAACAAGGACTGTAGCTTACATGGCCCAAACCACTTGCAACACCGGTAATATTGATGGAGAAATTTTTACCATTATGGCAATAAAATCATCCATTGCACGTCATTGTAAGCTCGATCAATCGTGGATATGCAAAGACGATAATAACAAGGAGTGAAATTGGCGGATGAGAACATGATACTTAAGTTCTGCAATTAGCCAATTGAGTACCTACTCCAATGTCAAGATCATGGAATGTGACATGGTTAGAAAAAGATAAGTCAATCCCATATGTATTAGGGATGGCTTCTTTTGCTTATTTATGGAAAAACCACTTTACATTCCATAAGTTCAGGTAGGGTTGCACAAAGTAGGAGTGAGTACGTCGGATCGAATAGGGAATCGCCCAAATCAAACCAGATCTATCGGTTTGGTCCGATTCCTGAGGGCGTCGGTCCTATTCCTAGTCCCATAAAAAATGGAACCGGTGATTTTCGGTCCAGTTTCCAGTTCCAAGAGGGAACTGGACCGGACTGGACCAACTATTTTTTATTCAAATATATATTTTTTAATTTCTTTAAAAAATGCAATCAACTCCAAAATAATTATTCTAGTATTTTAAATTTTTTTAAATTTTTTTTGCTAAATGGTAGGTCCCATTAGACCAAACTAGTTGGTCCGGTCTAATTCTCAATCCTAGGACTATCCGGTCCGGTCCTCAGTCCCAAAAAATGGGAATCGGTTCACTGGTCCAATTCTCAGTCCCACCTTGGAACCGGATTGTATCGGAAACCAATCACCATTAGTGCAAAGGAACTGGGAATTGCTCAGACTACTTAGAACCAAACCGGCCTGGACTAAAATTGGCAATTCCCAAAAGAACTAGTCCGGTTCTCAGTTTCAATAAATTAGAATCGGTAGGTATCGATCTAGTTCCTAGTTCTAAGTATGAAACCACCCACCCATCCATCCGAACCAAACCGATAATATATTAATATATATTAATTTTTAAGAAAAATTCCGACCAAAAAAAGATTTAAGAAAAACGAAAATCCTAAAATTCCTAATCTGAAACTCAATACCTATTAACTGAGTACTCATCCTGTCTCACTCTCACCTCATCTGAATCGTCTCCCTATCTCTCACTCACAACCTTGACTCTCAAACTTAATGCCTATCAACTCACAACCTCAACTCTCAACTTTTAATATGAGTCCAACTTTTTACTAATCTTGTAATTAAAAATAGTTAAGTTTTTTGTATTTTGCTTTACTTTGGCTTATTGGAAAATGTTGCGCTGAGTGTGTGAAACTTGGTAGGACCAGTTGCATAGACCCACCCAAGAATCGAATTGGACTGGCAATCCAGTTCTTAGTGGATCCATGGAACTAATGGGCAGTTCTTGGTTCCAATTTTTTAAAACCGGTCATTAGTGAGCGGTTCTCAATTCTAAGGTGGGAACCGCCCACTCGGACTATGCTCACCCCTAAGTACGGGTCCTATAGCCCTCTCCTTTGCAACCATGTAGGAGAATCACGTTCTCCTTCATTAGCTGTAGTTTTATGATTTGTAATGCAAGTGACGCTAGTTTGAGCATACTCCGATTTGCAAGTTTTTGATCCTCTTCCTCCCAAGACCTTTGCCTCCACTTTCTCTACTCTCAACTCTTATCCATTTCCGTAGCTACTCCCTTTTTTCTTCCCCAAATTCGGAACCTGAGTAGTGTGCACAACAAGGAGTAAAATAGGGTAAAGTCGATGAGAGCATGATGCTTAAGTTTTGCAATTAGCCAATTGAGTGCCTACTCCAATGTCAAGATCATGGAATGTGACATGGTTTGAAGAAGATAAGTCAATCCTATCTATATTAGGGCTGGATTTTTTTGCTTATTTATAGAAAAACCACTTTCCATTCCATCAAGTACGGGTCCTATTACATGATAAAGGGGCTTCATAGTAAATAAGCTCCCTAAGAGGGGTTGGGGATTAGAACACCAGTTTTGGGAAAGGACATTATATTTATGGGTCTTAACAGCCCAATCTGCAAGTTTATTTCTTTTTCTAAGCCAGGTGGCTAGCTTTAGATGTGGATATAGGTCAAAAAGTACCTTGCAATCGAAGTTAAGCACGGGGACAGAGTTGAACGTGAGAGAATCTACTAGAGTTAGATTTTCAAACTTAAGAGTAAAGATCAGTTCATATTTTGTTGAGAAGTAATTGAGGGAATGAAGACATGCCATGGTTTCGACTTGAAGTGCTG
>MU090490.1:0-27595 GCA_014858505.1 Corymbia citriodora subsp. variegata | reverse complement strand
ATCCTTCTCTAGAATCTGAAACAACTCATTAGTGCAAGAACTTTAATCACTATTGTCCATTTTAATTTAAACCTCAATTTAACATTTGGTTAGTTCATTTTAGAAAAAAAAAAGTGGTTAGTTCCTGTGATCATTTATTGCTTAGATTAAAAATTTTGTTTATCATGCACATATCAACAAAGAGATCCCACAGCCCGGATAATCCAAAAGCATAAAGCAGTTTTCTCTTTGCTTGCGTCTTAAGCCATTTGTACGATTGGGGCCCACTTGTTAGATACGTTACGTCTTACCCCTCTCTTCAATTATATGTTTTTACTTTTTATTCTTCTTTTTCTTTTTTCCTTTTTCTTTTTTCTTCTCCTTCCCCACTTGTCCTCTCCGTCCACCCTTCCTCCGCCGCGACGGCGCTCGTGCGGCGTGTTTGCAACAAGACCGGCGACCCCCGCACCCCCAATGCTTGCTCATACTCCCTCACCTACCTCAACGCCACCCACACCCGCGACCACCGCTTCCGCCTCCTCCGTAGGCCGGGCCTCCAGCCTCCACTCCTGACACCGCGGCCACGCCGCCGCCGTCACCAAGCTCGCATCGGCCTACAACGACCTCAACTCCGAGACCTTCGCCAATTTCGCCAGGTGATCCGACGGCGGTGCCCGCGCGGCCAGGGACTGCGACAAGGCCTTCGGGGGCAGCGCGCACGCGCCGCCGGTGGCTGGCAGGAATCGGGACCTGAGGCGGCTCAGCGAGATCAGCACCGCCGTGTCGAAGCTCTTTACTTGACAGGGTCTGGCTTTGTGCGGTGGAATCCACTCCACGCGGGAGTAACAATTAATTCCCGACAGAGTGAAAAGGGGAGAAGGAAAAAAAAAAAAAAAAAGGAAAAGAGAAAAAGAAGGAAAAAAATGGAAACATTAATTTGAAGAAAGAGAGGCGACGCATGGTCTCAAATAAGAAGACTCCAGAATTGACACGTGTAGATCGTTTAATGGATTAATATGATCAAAGACCCCAAAATTGACATGTGTAGATTGTTTAATGAGTTAATATGAAGCCGACGTGCCTGTCGTTAAGTATTTAAGATGTGCATGAAAATACTTTTGTATTCGAAAATAATTTTTTCTTAGAAATTATTCTTTTTTATTTTATTCCCGAAAATAATTTTTGAGTATTTGAAAATATTTGATAATTATCTAAAATTTGTATTCCCGAAATAGAAATATGTTTAATAGGACTTTAAAATTTCTAGTCCAAATTATTTTCTTTTAATTTTTTAATGATTTAAATACAATTTTCTCTTTTGTTTCTTTTCTTTTTCCCTTCTCATCTTCTTCTTCTTCCTTAAGTTGCCAACAATTGGCCAGACGAGGGTCGATGCCCTTGCCAGAGTGTCGCCGTCCCACTGCTAGGTTGGCATTAGGTTGGTTGGGTGTCGCTGACCTAGCAGTGGGTCGGTGAGGCAGAGCCTCGTCGTGGCTCAACGTTGCTGAAGGTCGACGAGGGCACCAGCCCTTGTTTGGCCAATCACTAGCCATGGCCAAGGCTAGTGAACGGCCAAAAGAAAGGAAAAGAAAATGAAAGGAAAGGAAAGAGAAGAGAAAGAGAAATGAAAAAAAATTGGCATTAATTCTAGATTTGTTTCTCGAAACAAAGAAGTAAATTTTTTTATTTATTCTTGATTATGTTCTAAACCTATTATCAAAAACAAATTTATTCCAGAAAACAAAAAATTTACCAAACGGATTTTTGCTCCAAATCTATTCTCACAAACAAAAGAATAGAATTAATTATTATTTGGCAACTTGCTAAGTCAAAATGTCCTGCAAACTTGTCGAAAGAGATATACAACTAGTAGACTTGTCAAACAGGTGGGATTGGGTCGGGTCGGGTTATAAATGGTCTGAACCAAATCAATCCATTTAACGCGTTTATGACTCATTTATCATAATGCACAATTCTTGACCCATACCCGACCTAATCTATTTTCAATCCATACCTGACCCATTTAACTAAAATAATGAAAACTTATTTCTTATGATTTTTTTTAAAAAGTGACTTACTAAAACACTTTTATGCAAAACAAATTTAATGGACAATTTTTATAATTTTTTTGAAAAATAAGTTTTCATTTGTTTCTCGGAAAATATTTTCCAAGAAGTATTTTTTTCATGAAAATTGCAATAATTTCTGGTTTTTACCTACAATGTGAAAATAAATTAAAAATATTTTTCGCCGTTCAGTATAAAAATTTTGATTAAATTTTCCTCCGTGATTGCTTTTAATATTTATTTTTTTATTCTTCTTCTTTAAAAAATCGAATTTATAATTTATTGTTTTTATTTTTATTTTTCAAAAAATATAAATTTTAATTATTTCTTTTTCCTTTTTCTCTTTTCTCTTCTTTCCTTCTTTCTTCTTCAACCTTCCTTCTCTTTGACCAAAAAATAAAAAATTCCTTACTAGCCAATGGCTGGCACAGCAACGACTGGCTAGCCATCGCTAAGCGATGCTCAAGCTCACCAACTAGTTGCTGACTCTTCCGTCGCTAAGCTCGAGTCTCGCTAGATTGGTGAAGCTCGAGCTTATCGATCCGATGAGGATTCGGCCTTGCCCAACGCCGGCGAGCTCAAGTCTTGCTAGACGTCAGTGACACCTAGGCGTCGCCTGATCTAGCTAGACTCAAGCTTGCTGGTGTTGGGAGAGGCTGAGTTCTCACCAAATCGTCAAGCTTGCCGGCGTTGAGTTGGCAACCGGTCAGTGAGCTTGAGCCTCACTTGGGCGATGGCTAGCTGTCACTGTGCCGACCATTGGTTGATGAGGAAGGTAGAAGAAAAAATTAAAAAAAGGAAAGAAAAAAGAAAAATAGAAGAGAGAGAGGAAATATAAGAATAATTATAATTTCGATTTTTATAAAAAATACTTTTATAAAGTTACAAAGGAAAAGAAAGAGTGCGAACACTGAGTTGGAAATGGATTTTAACTTAAAATTCATTTAGATTTATTTGTTTTAAGCTTTCATTTTTTAAATTTAATTTAAAAGTCTCTTTAAAATTTAAATGATTTATCTATGATTCATTTAAATTTGAAATGGGTCATAGATGAGTCTTATACCAATTTTAACAGGTCCAACAGCTAAAGCCCCCTCCATACCCAACTTTTCTTCTCTTGTAAGTCTTCTTCTTCTTGGATGAAAATTGAACTCTTTTCTTTCCGAAGAAACATCCTGCATACTTGTCCGATAAGTCATAAAAAGACAGGGTTGATTGATCCTCGTGATAGGATCCAAGGTCTTCCTTGAAACATACCTGATTACTCCTGTGAGATACAGGGGAAATGGCCAGAAAGCAGGACCCCTTTCGCAGACATGTATAGTCAGTGGGAGAGTAATTTCTGTAAGAAACGGTACAGCGGAAGCACGACGAGGATCAAGGCCCACCTTGCTGGAGCTGAAGGACTTGGGATTTGCGGCTGCCAGCTTGTCCCTGGCGAAGTGAGATCAGAAGCCCAGCAAAGCGTTGAAGCGTAGAAGATGGGTTGAATCAAGCAACAACCAGGGCAATGTTGAAGAGGGTCCGCATCTGCCTGTGACTCTGAACAATGTAGATGATTGGAGAGAGACTGCATTTGCTGCCATGCAGTACCCTAGCTTTGATGGCGTAAGCACTGTAGGTGCAAGTTCATCAACCTTTCTTCCATTGGAGAGAAAACTCTGGCCACGGACCCCTCAATTTTATGATGTTGGTCCTTTCCACCTGCGGTGGGATTTGAGTGATCTCATCAGCCAACCAGACCCTGTATCTGAAGTTCGGGCTAGCGTGCCATGGCCAGGGAATGCAGAAGTGGAAGAACCCAATACAGAGGTTCGATAAGGTAATGCGCATCTCCAGATTCATTATATGTAATGCTCATGCAGCAAACTTAATTTGTCTTCTAAATTTCCGATAGTAACTAAAAACACAAAATTGGCAGGAATTAATAGGAAGAGAGGAAAAAAAGTAGAAACATTAATTTGAAGAAAGAGAGGCGACGCATGGTCTCTAATAAGAAGACCCCAAAATTGACATGTGTAGATCATTTAATGGATTAATATGATCAGAGACCCCAAAATTGATACGTGTAGATCATTTAATGAATTAATGTGAAGCCGATGTGTCTGTCATTAGAGACTTAAAATGCGCATGGTAACACTTCTGTATTTGGAAATAATTTTTGCTTGGAAATTATTTTTTTCTATTATGTTCTAAGGAACAATTTTTGAATATTTGAAGGTGTTTGGTAACTGTCTGAAATTTTTATGCGTTTGATAGGATTTTAAAATTTCTAATCCAAATTAATTTCTTTTAATTTTTTAATGATTTAAATACAGTTTTCTCTTTTTTTTTTTTTTCCCTTTTCATCTTTTTCTATTTCTTTAAGTTGCAAATAGCTGGCCAGACGAGGGCCGACACCCTCGCCGGGTTGGCATCAGCTTGGTTGGGTGATGCTAACCCGATGGTGGGTCAATGAGGTGGAGCCTATTGTCGAGGGTCGACAAGGGCACCAGCCCTCATCTGGTTGGTCGTTAATGAAAGAGTCTAGCAAATGGCCAAAAGAAAGGAGAAGAAGATGAAAGGAAAGAGAAGAGAAAGAGAAATGAAAAATATTTGGTATTGATTTTAGAATTGTTTTCGGGAACAAATTTATTCTAGAGAACAAAAAATTTACCAAACAGATTTCCGCTCCAAATCTACTCCCACGAACAAAAAAATAGAATTGGTTACTATTTGGCAACTTGCTAAGCAAAGCTAGAGTCCATTAGAGAGTCAAAATGTCCTACAAACTTGTCGAAAGAAATATATAGCTAGTAAACCTGTCAAACGGGTGGGGTTGGGTCGGGTTTGGATTGGGTTATAAATGGTCCAACCCAAATCAATCCATTTAACCCGTTTATAACCCATTTATCGTAATATATAATTATTGACCCATACTCAACCCAATTCATTTCCAACTCATACATGACCCATTTAATTAAACCAAATAAAACTTATTTCTTGTGATTTTTTTTAAAAGTGACATTGTTAAATTACTCTTATGCAATACAAATTTGATGGACAATTTTTACAATTTTTTTGAAAAATAAGTTTTCATTTATTTCTTGGAAAATATTTTCCAAGATTTTTTTTCATGAAAATTACAATAATTTTTGGTTTTTACCTACAATGTGAAAATAAATTAAAAGTATTTTTTTCCATTCGGTATAAAAATTTTGATTAAATTTTCCTTCGTGATTCCTTTTAATATTTATTTTTTATTCTTCTTTTTTTAAAATCGGATTCATAATTTTTTTATTTTTCAAAAAATGTAAATATAATTTTTTTCTTTTTTCTTTCCTTCTTTCTTCTTCGACCTTCCTTCTCTTCAACCAAAAAATAAAAAATTCCTTATCAGCCAATGGCTGACACGGCAACGGTCGGCCGGCCACCGCCAGGCGATGCTCGAACTCACCGATCAGTCGCCAACTTGTCCATCACCGGCGAGCTCAAGTCTTGTTAGATCGGTAAGGCGAGGCTCGAGACTTGAGCTCACTAATCTGGTGAGGATTCGTCCTCGCCCGATGCTGGCGAGCTCGGCCTCGCCAATCGGGCAAGACTCAAGCCTCGCTAGACTTCGGCGAGGCCAAGGCGTCGCCCGATCCGGCAAGACTTGAGCTCACCATGGTCGAGAGAGGCCAAGTCCTCACTAGATTGTTGAGCTCACCGGCATCAGGTTGCGACCGGTCGGTGAGCTCAAGCCTTGCCTTGGTGGCGGCCGACCACCGACTGATGAGGAAGATAGAAGAAGGAAGGAAAAAAAAAGGGAAAGAAAAAAGAGAAAAAAAGAGAGAAAAAGGAAATATAAAAATAAAAATAATTTCGATTTTTATAATAAATATTTTTATAAAATTAAAAAGGGAAAGAAAAAGTGTGAGCATTGAGTTGGAAATGGATTTTAACTTAAAACCCATTTAGACTCATTTATTTTAAGCTTTCATTTTTTAAATTTAATTAAAAAGTCTCTTTAAAATTTAAGTGATTTATTTATGATCTATTTATATCACAAATGAGCCATAAATGGGTGTGAACCCATTTTAACAGGTCCAGCAGCTAGAGCCCCCTCCATACCCAACTTTTCTTCTCTTGTAGATCTCCGTCTTCTTGGATGAAGATTGAACTCTTCTTTCCGAAGAAACATCCTGCATACTTGTCCGATAAATCATAAAAAGACACGGTTGATTGATATTCGTGATAGGATCCAAGGTCTTCCTTGAAACATACCTGATTACTCTTGTGAGAGATACAGTCCCTTGATAACCATCAGTGGAACAGCAATTTGTGTAAGAAACACTTCAGCGGAAGCACGACGAGGATCAAGGCCCACCTTGCTGGAGCTGAAGGACTTGGGATTCGTGGCCGCGAGCTTGTCCCTGGCGAAGGGAAATCAGAAGCCCGCAAAGCGTTGGAGGGTATAGGATGGGTTAAATCAAGCAACAACCAGGGCAATGTTAAAGAGGGTCCGCCTCTGCCTGTGACTCTGAACGATGATGATGATTGGGGAGAGAATTCATTCTCTGCCATGCCGGACACGAGCTTTGATGTCAGAAGCACTGTAGGTGCAAGTTCATCAACGTTTCTTCCACTGGATAGAGAATTCTCGCGACGGAGCCCTCAATTTTATGATGATGATCCCTTCCTTCTGCGGGGTAATTTGAGTGATATCAGCCAAGCAGACCTTGAACCTGAAGTTTGGGCTAACATGCTATGCCCAGTGAATGCAGAAGTGGAAGGACCCAAAACAGAGGTTCCACAAGGTAATGCGCATCTCCAAATTAACCATATGTAATGTTCATGCGGCATGCTTAATTTGTCTTCTAATTCTTACTGAAGAGTAGGGATACAGGCAGGACGTTCAGATTTCCGATAGTAACTGAAAACACAAAATATTCGGGAATTAATAGGAAGAGAGGAGTTTAAAAGTCAGTGAATGATAACGAGTAGTTCTTTGGAAAATATGAACAGACAAATGCTTTTGAAGTGTGACATTCAAATCTTGAAAAGCCATGACTCTCTCTATTCCCTCATATCACAAATGAGAAGAGTCCTGTGTCATGTGAAACATATAAGCTAGAACTTCACCTAATCTTTTGGTTATTGGGACATAGGAGTACACCCGTGCGTTCCACAGAAATTAAAGTATATGCTATTTCTATTATATAAAGCTTTAAATCAAAATATTATAACTTGTCAACTCAATCGAAATACCACCAATCACATGCAAAGATTGAGGCAAACAATAAACTCGCACAAATTGCTGCTTCCACATAAGTTCACTTGATTAGCGAACTTTCTTTGTTGGTGGGTTGACTTTGGAGATGAACAATTATATCGTTACGCATAAAAGCATCAGTTTAAATTCAATCTCATCTACCAATATTGTGAACATAATTTCAAATTTCATCTATGTTTATTTACCTTAGGAGTGATCCCTAGAATTAATTTGCTCAAGATATTGTCGCTTTGACCCATCTCATATTAAGTTGTCTCTCATCATGACAATTACTCTCTAGCCTTATCGAATGGGATCGTTATAGGCCCACTAGCTTTTGCATAGTTTGTCCTCGAATCACACAGTTACTAGAGGGGTTGTCACTTTGATACCACATTGCCCCTTGATTAAGTCAGTTGAGATTTTGTCTATTTTAACATGTCTCATACCAAGTTTCATGGTTTTTTCATTCAACAAAAATGTAGGCTTTTTCTCAAAAGATCACAAAAAGAAAATCAATTATAGAGTTTTAAAGGTGGAATATGTCTTTTCAGGGAAGATATGCGTGGATTGTTTGATATCAAATTAAGGAACGAAATTGATACACAAAATAAGTCAAGATCATTTCAAAATTTGATTTGATTTATTGTATATTTTATTTCATTTTCTTTGTACACATCTTGTACTATAAAATGCGACAAATGTACATTGAATCAATATACAATAAAAAAAACATTTTTTCTCCATATTTTGTCTTCTACACCTCACTTCCTTTCATGGTATTAGAGCAAGTGTTTGCTCCTATTTGCTTCCGCTGGATTGCCTGTTGACCGAATGTTCTGACTTGCAAACAGAACAAATTCTCTGGCAAAGGAATCGGTTTCTTTAAGAAGTAGAAGACAAGGAATTTTTTTTACCATTATGGCAGTGATTTTCCACTAGAATTGGAGCATGCCACTAAAGGAATTACACCTCCAACACCAGAAGTTCAGGATCAAAACCTAGACTTACCTACCCAAATTTCTAGTGTCCAGCAACATTTCCAGGCTTAGACAAGTCTGGGGTGGCCCATTGTGGGCCAGCCGATGGGGGGCCATCTTTACTAGTGGGTACCATTTTAATTTCAACCCAATCCATTTTATTTTGGGCTGAGCCCAAATGCATCATTGCTTGGAAATGTGGACTACGAAGGATTCGCCCAGCCCAATAGTAGCCCACCAACCGTAAATGGGGTAAACTTTATTAGTGGCCTTGGGATTTCAAATGCGAGGTAGACAAGCGGGTCAGGACAACCGAATGCGAGTCTATCGAGTGGATCCGGTAATGCGGGTATGGGCATGAATCCCTACCCGATTTTTCCACCCGACTACTTGTCGTATTCCATCGCGACCGTCATCGGTCGACCAAAACCCTGTGACGCTTTGTTCGTCTCCAACGCAGATGGACCAGAGTTGCGACTGATAAGCCACCATCTCACGGGACCTGAGAGATACTCAACTTGGGCACAGGAGTTTCGACGGGCTCTCATAAAGAAAGACAAAGATGGCTTCATCGACGGGTCTATTCCAATTCCGACTGATGAAAGAATAGCACGACAATGGAGGAAATGTAATCAACTAGTAAGAAGATGGATAGGGAATTGCATAAGCCCAGAAATCACAGCTAGTTTGCCCCCCACAAAAGACTCAAAAATCATGTGGGACAACATAAAGGAGATTTATGGAAAACTAGATCGAGCAAAAATTTTTTCGCTCACCCAAGCACTTTCCGAATTGAAACAGGGAAGCATGAGCATCACAACATGCTACAACAAGTTATCGGCGCTCTGGAATGAATTAGAAGCAGCAGAGGAGAAACTTGAAGGACCAAAGGCGACTTTGCAGCAGTACAGGGCAATCAAAGACAGAGAAAAGGCAACTCGATTTCTCCTCATTTTGAATGACTCTTACCTAACCTTCAGATCTTGTATTTTGGCCATGGACCCAGTACCACCGCTTAGCCGCATCTTCCAATTGGCCATCCAGGAAGAGAGTCAGCAACTCATTTTGCCGAAGTACGTGAAAGGAGTAGAGAGTATTGTGCTTAGAGCTCCCGGCGAACGGAGGGAATCGGGCCATGTAAACCCAGATTGGGAGAAGGAGTGGCGAACAAAGGGGCTAAGGTTAGAATCACAACTATTTAAAGGAGTTGGGATGGACGGCTCAGATCAAGTGTCGCGATCGGATGGTCCCAAGATGTTCGATGATGCATCAGAATTGGACGGTGGACATGCCTTCGGGATTAAAGCATCCAACGGTAGTCAATTTTCGGGAGGATCAAAGAATTTTGGGCAATATTTAAAAGGAAAAGAAAAGTTATTTTGCGAATACTGCAAGCAGCCCCACTATACCATTGAAAATTGCTGGAAATTACATGGCAAGCCCGAGGAAAAAGGAAAAAAAGGGAAGGAAACTTCAGCAGTAGCGTATCAAGTCACTGGACCAACTAGTTCAAATTTAGATCAGTCCATCACAAATGGACAACATCAGCAACTTATACAAGCATTGCAAAAATTGGACACTTCCAACAAAGGAAGTAGTTTCTCTGGTATTTCTCATTGCCTGATAATTTAATTTCCAAAATGCTTGGATAATTGATTCGGAAGCTAGTGATCATATCATTTGCAATAAGGGTTTATATTCCAATATTCATAGAAAATTAGATATTCCTATCTCTGTTCAATTGCCCAATGGGAATGTTACTCTTGTCACCACAACAGGGACAGTTAATCTTAGTCCACAAATCACTCTAGAAAATGTCTTTTATGTCCCAGATTTCCAGTTCAACCTCATTTCCGTGTCTAGAGCTTTCAAGGAAAATTTCTGCCAAGTATTATTCAATGCTGATACTTATTTCTTTCAGGCCCTTTCAATTGGCAAACCGATGGGCTTGGGTAATCTCTTTAAAAGGATTATTTTTTTGGATCAGTTTTCCAAGAAATTTAGATTTATCCCGCATTCCTTTGAATAAACAATCATTTTGTAATTTGACTACCAATGATAAAAATTTCCTTTTGCATTCAAGAATGGGCCATAGTGCTTTATTTCCTTACCATCAATGTCATATCTAGCCTTTAGCAAAACAATCATGTGCACCGTTTCCAGTTAGCTAAAGTTGTGCAAATAGTATTTTCTCATTAATTCATGCTGATGTCTGGGGCCCTTATCATACACCACATCATGATGGTTCTCGATTTTTTCTTACTATCGTGGATTATTACTCTAGAGCCAATGGATTTTCCTTATGCAATCTAAGAATCAAGTCTTCTCAAATTTGAGGGCTTTCATTTCCTTATCGAAGACTCAATTTGGGAAGTCTATTTAGTGCATTTGGACAGATAATGGAAACGAATTTTTTAATCATGATTGTGTATTGAAGATATGCGTGAATTGTTCGATATGTGCTCATGCAGCACACTTAATTTGTCTTCTAAATTTCTAATAGTAACTAAAAACACAAAATTGGCAGGAATTAATAGGAAGAGAGGAGTTTAAGAGTCGGTGAATGATTACTAATAGTTTTTGGAAAATATGCACGGACAAATGCTTTTTAAGTGTGATATTCAAATCTTGAAAAGCCATCACTCTCTCTATTCCCTCATATCATAAATGAAAAGAGTCATGTGAAATACAAAGGCTAGAACTCCACATAATCTTTTGGTTACTGGCCCATAGGCAAACACCCATGTGTTCCACGGAAATTAGAGTATATGCTATTTCTATTATATAAAGCTTTAAATCAAACTATTATAACTTGTCAATTCAATCGAAATGCCACCTATCACATGCAAAGATCGAGGCAAAAAATAAACTCGCACCAATTGCTGCTTGCACATAATTTCACTTGATTAGTGAACTTTCTTTGTTGGTGGGCTGACTTTGGAGATGGACAATTGTATCATTACACATAAAAGCATCGGTTTAAATTCAATCTCATGTATCAATATTGTGAACGTCATTTCAAATTTCATCTATGTTTACCTTAAGAGCGACCCTTACTCAAGATATTGTTGTTTTGACCCATCTCATACTAAGTTGTCTCTCGTCACAACAATTACTCCCTAACTTTATTGAATTGGGTTGTTATAGGCCCACCAACTTCCGCGTAGTTTGTCCTCGAAACACACAGTTACTAACGGTTGCTTTGATACCACATTGCCCCTTGATTAAGTCCCTTGAGATTTTGTCTGCTTTAACACATCTAATTTCAAGTCTCATGGTTTTGTCATTCGATTAAAATGTAGGCACTTTCCCAAGAGATCACCAAAAGAAAATCAATTATAGAGATTTTCACAGAAAGGTGGAATATGTCTTTTCGAGAAATGGAGGCTGGATTGACAATATCTGGAGCAACGGTGATGAATCCCTTCCTGATGGTGGCATTGTATGGGATAAAATTGGTAATATCTTCGTATCAAGTACAGAAATTGCTAAGGGAAGTAATGGGACCGTTGTCCTTGAGGGCCGGTATGAGGGTAGACCTGTTGCAGTGAAACGCCTTGTTCGGGTTCATCATGATGTTGCCTCCACCGAGATTCAGATTTTGCTAGCATCTGACGGACATAAAAATATCGTTCGGTATTATGGAGTGCAGGACAGCCAGGATTCCATTTATCTTGCTCTAGAGCGCTGTATTTGTAGCTTAGATGATTTAATTCAAGTACATTCAGATTCTTCAAATAACTCAGCGTTCCCTAGTGATCCAGCATCAACAGATGATATTAAGTTGTGGAGGGCAGATGGTTATCCCTCACCTTGCTTACTGACACTGATGAGGTAATTTTTATGTTTTGATTTGCCAAAAGGTTATGAATAGAGAGATAACTGTAGTATCATGCTTATTGTGACACTCCTAAAATCAACTGTCGCATATTTGTATTTGTAGTGAGCTCGCTTACATATTTTTTACATGGCACAAAAGCATCTCATAGAGATCACCACCTTCAGGTACTATTCTTTGCTGGCTCATGTGGGTATTAGGTGTTAGTTGAAGGACTTAATAGCTCTCCAACAAAAACTTCCAAATGATGCATGATATAGAGAATTATTAGGCCACTTCCTTAACTGGGGTGTGCCCAATGCAATCAACATCATGGGCTGAGTTTTGAACCTTGTAGCTTCCTTTCTAGAGTCATAGGTTAAGTTCAATCTCACTATCAAGGCTTAACTCTTAGGTTTCTTCCCATGGAAATGAATTAGGTATTATCAATTACGTAGTTATAATTCCATCGATTTATCCCATCTTGGTAAAAACAGTATTCCTTCTCTCCTTTTGATTCGTGAATGCTGCGGAATCCCCACGCACTCAAATCAGTAAATGTTGATGTGATTGATACGGCAATCTAATTCTGTACCGGGTTTTTCGTTGTAGAGTTTATGTAAAAAACCTATAACGGTTCTTTTCTCCATTCTACTTCTGAACATCCTTAACGGGACATGGTGTGTTAGATAAATTTCTTAATTTCCAATAGTATGTAGCTGAGTATGTCTATGATGCCTCCAAGTGGCCTGGATACAATTTGGTTCTAGCTACATTGTTGATTTAAGTCATGATGTCTTCTCTATATTATGATGCAGGGGTATGGTATCAGGACTTAGCAATTTGCATAGCTTGGGAATTATCCATCAGGACTTAAAGCCTCAGAATATCTTGATTACTAAGAATCCTAAGAATACTAAGAAGCGACCATTGGTTGCTAAGCTATCTAATATGGGAATTAGCAGACGCCTTCCTAAAGATAACTCTTCCTTGGGATATCATTCCACCGGTAAATGCTCTTGACAGCTTTATCCATATCTTTGATCTTCTTTTCCTCAAGATTGATTCATGCATAATCTGAATCTATGTGGTGGTAATTTACTTATTGGAGCAATCCCTTCTTTTAGAAAAGACTGTTATGTTGGAAGTCGGGTTGCTTTGTGTTGCTTCTTAGGTTGTGGTAAAGTTTGTGGTGATTTAATAGTCTTTGCCATGGCCTCCTTTCGTTGACTGATGAGACTATCATATCCATTTATGTATGGTCCAAGTGATGAGGGCTCTTTTATTGATCTTCGATATATGTCTTGTAGGTTGCAGAACCTTAGGATGGCATGCACCTAAACTGATTAAGCATGGTGGGAGCCAAAAGCTGGCACTGGATTTGTTTAGTTTAGGCTGTGTCTTGTTCTTTTGCATCACTCGTGGAAAACATCCATTTGGTGAAGAAGTAGATCGTGATTCCAACATTGTTAAAAACAAGATGGACTTGTCCTCGGTGGAATTCATACCAGAAGCCCATGATCTGCTTTCGCGTTTACTAAACCAAGATCCCAAATTGAGGTGAGTGTTGTTGTCATTCTTAATTTGTATCACTACCATTTTCAGTTTGCCATTTGATAGATTTTATAACCATTGTTAGTTCACTGATTTCCATTTTCCTGCATCACTTAATCTCGCAAGTATAAAGGTGGTCTAAAATTCATCGAACATGGCTTGTCAGTTTGGCTGGTGGGGCTCTATTTGATGAGCTAAAAAAAGTGCAGATCCCACTCACTTCTTTTGGCAATTGATAATAGAAGCCGGAGAAAAGGTTGACCATGTGATAGCCTAAATGCCTATGACAATTGTGCTATTCCAATGGAAGATGATCATTGTCGGAGACCTGATTATTAGGGCTATAAGTTTTTTACCCATCCATGAGCAAATAAATTTCAATCATTACTAGTGTAGTATTAGATTTGCTATACATACACAGAAGATGATCGCATATGAAGATTCCAATGGTTTAGCATATAGCGCTCACTATGACATAAGAATCCTAGGGATTGGATGATTGGATTGCTAATTTAAGGCAGTTGTAGTAAATATTTCCTAGGTTCTTGTCGTAGTCAAATAACTGCCTTCATCTTGGACTTGTGACTTTGTGAAGTGAATGGAAGTTTTTAGATATTTTGGTTAAGAGATTGCACGAATGCGAAACTTGCGTTGCTTGTAAACTCGGGAAGTTGGTCCATCTCAGCATTTTTAGTGATGCATATTTTTGAGGATATTGGTCAATAGTAAATTACTTTTAATGACTAGCAGGCCACAGGCATCAGAGGTGCTTAACCATCCATTTTTTTGGACACCAAAGATGAGACTGTCCTTTCTTCATGACGTCAGCGATGAAGTAGAATCGGAAGCTATTAAAGGCAATTTCGATCTTTGGAATGCATTGGAGGGCATTGCTTCACTGGTTTATGATGGGAAGTGGGACGAGAAAATAAATGAAGTAGTTATGGATGACCTACGTCGACACAGACGTAAGCTGTATGACGGTAACTGTTTCACAGACTTATTGAGAGCTGTACGAAATAAGTTTAACCACCGCCGGCATGCTCCAAAAGAAGTTGAGGTACTCTCTCGCTCGCTTTCTGGAACTGTGGTGATATCGACAGCTGCATGCATACAAGGCTCATATCTTTTGTTGCTTTGATGATTCTGGCAGGAGATCCACGGATTGGATCCTGATGGCATAAATATTTACTTCGCTGAACGATTCCCCAGACTCTTGATTGAGACATACGGTGTTGTGCATAAGTGCGGAAAGAATAAATTGATAGAGGAAGTACTTTCTAAGTAATGTGCTTTGACCCTTTGGCCACTTCCCGCGGTGATTCCTTCTTCAAGCCAGCAGGGATGGCCATGAGTATTACAGGACATTCCACCTGTCTTTTGTGTTGTGTCCCCTGTCTTGGTTACGGGGATCAAGTTCGACGGGCTTAGGACTCTATTGGTATTGATCTTGATATCAAATTTTAAATAATTCTATGGTATACTATTGCCACATACTTTAAATGTTTAATGTGTTGTTCTTGATATTGCATGAACAAATATTGTTTCAATCTCATGCAATTTTTTTTCAATATCGCAATTTTTAAATGTCACTCGTACTTTTTTTCAAAAAGTTTATTTTTAGAGTTAAATAAAAGGCCCGTGTGCTGGCACGGCCCAGTGCTCAGCCCATGTAGACACTTCCGTCAACAAAAAGTACCTTTCAACCCGTTAGTAGTTTAGCAACATCTTCGCCTAGTTAATAATTTTTTCCATATGCAATCTAAATATCCAAAGAAAAATATTTAGGTTAAGTAAGTCTCAATGTAGTAGGTAGTAACATTCTCAGTTATGAAAGAAATGCCACTCTACTTGCAAGTATTTGCCTATGAAATATTCATCACTCTATTACTTTGAAGTATTTACCTTAGTTAATGATTTTTCTGTGTAATTTTTGACAAATCTCGTATAGTTGATGATTTTCTCTTATTGGAGCTAATGGCTTTGGGAGTTAAAAAGTATGAATCTCCATGTAATTAAAATATAAAAAGATCACACTCATGTATTTCAAAACCTCATAAAGAAATAAATGGCAAGAAAATGCATTAATAGTTCTAAACCTCATCTAAAGTGGACGAAAAATCTTATGTATCGTCTACATGCTCCATGCTTTTTCTAAACAAATTTATATACATTTAGTTTGTCCAATTAAGTTGTTCTAGTTTGAAAATTTTCAGATCAATTCTATCCGACACAAAATTAGACCAAATTTAGCAGATGTGGCATCAAATGACCCCAATCCCCACCTAGTGATTTGGGACCCATGAGAATAGCCACAAATTCTAACAGGAACAAAACACGAGTTTCTTAAAGAAGGACTAATAGCAGACATTCATATACACTAATAAATATATTAATCTATCGTAAATTCATCTAACGACTGAAATATCAAAACTTTACTCATTTCTTTTTAGAAGCTCTTTTATTTTTTGGTCCCGTTGTGGCATTCTTTTGTAAACAAATTTTGGGCCATTCACGTGGGTCCCTAATCCTTTTATATTAATATATTTGTTTTCCATTGTACTACTCAAGGTGGCAATTTAAATGGACGGGTTAGATTTAATGACCTTGGTCCAATGGTGTTCGTTGTTGACTTAGTGACACCATGGAAATAGTCCACTGTATACTAGAAAGACCCTTTCTCTTATACATCACCCGAGAGTTTCCAAACTTTCCTAAGTTTAAAGTAATCTTATTAACACGCACAAAAATATAAGTGAACTCAGACTTCTTTTGCCTACTAAAGGTCATAAAAGGATTTCCACATTTTTCTGTTTGTACTACTGTGGAAAATGCCCTTATCTCTATGAAACTTTGAATGTCATCTCTTTGCTTTCCAAAGTTGGGCAGAAGTCTCCCGATCATAATGACCTTTTTTCTTATTATCTGTAAAAAAAATTTAATTGTTGCTAGTATTGCCTACTATATGCATCTTACGAACCGACCATCCCATGTAATGCTGAAATTGGGATGAACTTTGATGATTTCATAAAAAATACACCATGGGTATTAGAGGATGGATCAATTAACACTTGGATCTCATAAATGCACGGTGTTGAATTAAATGTATTAATTGAAAGGGTTTTAATATGTACTTGTGGTTTATTGGATTTTCCACCTACCTCTCCAAATGATTTAGAACAAACTGTTTTACAAGATAAAAGTGCCAAACATTTGGGAAAATCTATCTCTGACACTACTTGACGGCATCTGAAAATCATGCGGACAGACTACCATTTGCAATCATGAGCTACAAAATCTAACAAAGTATTATAGGATATGTCCATGGCTGAAATATGGGCCGCCTTACTTTGTCGAGAAGACGATTCTCTTGGCGGATCTCAAGATAGGAGTATTTGTAATTCATCGAAAGTAGAGCTAGTTCACTAAGAATTTTCATGTTACTGTATTTCCCAAGAAATCAGCATAGAGTTTTATGTTACTATATTTTTATGTTACGTAGTTGACACTGTAGAAAACAAATGTTTGGTGGTTTACCAAAAATGCTCGGAAACAATATGAAGTCAAGTGCACAATCTGTGATGTCTTGAAATTCGAGCTCTTGAGGAATGAATGAACGTTAATTTCGTCAATCCATTGTTGGTTGATTTCACTCGGAACTGATCATTCTCGAGATACTAACCTTGAGGGGAAATGCTAATGAAAACAGAACTTGTGCGACTAAAGAACTTGATTTGGGAAAACGACTTGACTATGAGACTTGTATAAGGACGATCCTATAGATATGTAGGCCGATTTTGGGGACGACTAGAAGTCGATTTGCGGACTGAACATAATAGGACAACGGGTGATTCCATTTACTATTATTGAGCTCGTGAATGACTCTATGTCGATCCTCGGTAATTGTGTACTTTGAAATAAGAATCTATCCTCCACAATTTCATATACTCAAGGACGTCCATGTGTCGGGAATTCTTGAACGTGATTTGGCACGAGTCGGTTATGCGTGAATCATCGAAGTTGCCTGTCAGTTTGAGTTGTACTAGAATGGCATTCAGGCGAAATTGACAAGGCATAAGAATCCAATATTGGACTTCAAATTTCCAGGAACATCTGGGATGGACTATTGGACAATACTTCTTCGACACTCGACAGTGCTAGTTAAGTCAAGTATTTGGAAAATGGGTTTACAGACTGAAAAAACGAGCCTACAAGGACGTGGGCTAGGCAAGGCTAGTGTGGGCCTCACGGCAAGGTGGGACGGCCACCATGGTAGGCCTGAGGCAAGCAAGTGAGCCCATTAGACCTAACCAACCAATTTACCCTTCCGAGTTCATTGTCTAACCTTAAGCCGTTTCGAGCCTAACTAATTCCCAAGCCCATTCCTATTCATTTCCTAGCCCGTTTCTTAGGCTCGCCCTTCATTTTTAGCCCAAGGGCAAATTGGGAAATGTGCAAGGTGGAAATGACCATTTTGCCCCTAGATATTATTGGGGAAAAGACAAAGAAGAGAGAGAAGATGATGTCACTTGCTTGGGGAGTTAAAGCAAGCATTTAATGGCCTTAATGAGACTTATCTTTCAGCCCTCACTTCACTCTCTCTCTCTCTCCCTTTCAACCCCTCAAAACCGCACACCTCTCTCTCCTCTTGTTTCCATTCCTTCCTTCTGCTTCTGCTTTTGGTTTTGACCTTCCTCCAAAAAATTGAGCTGTTCATGGCTTTCCCATGCTGATCACCGCCCGTGCCACCTACCACTGTGCTTAGGAGGCCTAATTCGTACGCCCCACAGCGGCCGTTCACCGAATGGAGCCGCCGGCCGACTAGAAGCAACAGCTTCTTCAACCACCTACATCAGCCTTGCACCACTTTTTTCAACTGTTTTCCCCCTATTACGACCCAACCATCGCCTAGCCCAGCCACCAGCCAGTCCCCCTCGACCCCTAGGTACTGCCGGTTGCCAGCTAGCTGCTTGTCGAAGCTCCGACCAGCCCATTCAGCTCCATTCAGCCCTTTTCTCCTTCAGGCAATCCGGTTTCCAACTTGCAATGAGAGAGCAAAGTTTGTTGTTGTTGTTTTGACCCTGGGACTGCCTTAGATCGCTGTGGTCAAAGTCCCTGTGCGTCGTCTTCGTCACCGCCGTCACATTCATGTCGCCGGCCCGCTTAACAGGTGAGTTTAGCCCCTAATCCATTGTTAGTGCCTAAACTTGCTTAGGGTTGGTTTAGTTAGGGCTAATTCTAGTTTAGGAGGTTTAATTAAGTTGTATTAGCCCTAAGATACGTGGTTAGATAGATGGTTAATGTCACGCCCTAACCCTCGAGCACATGGCAACCCTTGTTCTCTCGCGGTCATTTAGATGCGACGCCCTAGAACATGTTGCCGACCATTATTTTTATTTTTTAATTAAACGCATGTGGAAGTGAATCACAATCCCCTAGTCAATTACAAAAGCAGGGATAGCAGGAAAATCCAACAAGTACACATTCAAAAGTACTACTTTATTTATCTACTAATTAACCTTAGAAAGTTTACAACAAGTACAAGCCCTTACCATGGGCATCTTCTTAACGAGCCAATGAAACCATTAAGTCAGGGTTAATCTACTCCCTTCAAAGACGGCCATGAACCGTAACACACGTCGATTCTTCATCCTACGGACCTGAAAATGGTTAACCACAATGGGTTGAGATAAACTCATCAAGTTAAAGTCCTAAGCCCCGATTAGGAACTTCGCTTGCCTCGGGAGTTTAACATGCAACCTAATCAATCAAACATCAATCACCAAACCTCAGAGAAATGAAAGCAAAATATAGTTTCATTAAACAGACACAACCATAGATGATCTTACTTGGCCTTGGCACACGTGACTTGCAGAAATTGTCAATCACCTCACCATAGTAGTATGAGATATGCAAATAATCAGAGCATTGCACAAAATATTCTCATATCTCAATGCCCACAAGTGCTCCAATTATTATGACCCTCAAGGCCATAATACAACCTTATGGTTGGCAGTCAACTGGTTGTAGACCAGGCATCGTCCTCTCCCTTGAGGCATGGCGTCGTGGGCTCTTCCCCACCAATGGCATTCCCTAAGGAGCATGCGCCCGGCCTCAACCGCGACTCCGCATCTGACCACTGTCAGGTGACCCAATGGTCATGACACAACCTCGAAGGATTGGCGGTCATCCGGCTATACCGGGCTATGAACTTTAATCTGACCATGCAACATATCAGCAAACAATTCATTCTTGTCTTTACTTTTGCTTGGTCGTGAATACAACATAATTCATGCTCACACGACATACCGTTGCAATTGACACATGTATAATGAAATGCAGCAATACAATCCAACTACCCATGAAAGAATTTAGTAAATCAAGCAATTTCAATTTCAATCAATCCTCAATCGTGTATAATTCCCCAACTCTCGGGAATAATTCACAATCAATAATTCAACAAACCATAACAATCAAGAGCACATCAAATTAAGACTAAAATTTGCTTCCATATGAATAGTGTCGTGAACAGCAACTGTGAACAGTACTCATGAACAGTAAATTATCCGAAATTAATTAAATAAATAAAAATAAACAAACCTAACCATGGTTAATCAATTAATCCAACCATAGTCAATTTAACCTAACCGTGATTAAATTCTAACCTTGGTTACTTTAAAACTAACCTTAGTTACTTTAATTAATTGACCTTAGTTACTTTATTACTAACTATGGTCAATTAACTAATCCTAGTCAGCCTTAATTAATCAGTATAATCAACCAATCAACCTTAATTAATCACAAGCACACAAATACACTAATTAACCCCTAAGCAAAATTAACCCCTAAATAAGGATTAGGAAATTAACTCACTTGGGTCGGAAATCCGATGACACTGGCGCGTAGGGGGGAACGAGGGCTATACGGGGTAAGCTTGGGGACGACAACGAACGATAAACGGTGGCTGAAACGGGCCAAAACAGCTCGAGAACACTATTCATGCAGAAAAGGGGCAGCAGTGCAGAAACGGTCGTACGAGCGGCCGGCGATGTGCGGCTGGCTCCTTGACTTCAGTGGTTGCACATTGGGCGGTGGTGGTGGCTTCGGCGACGGCGGTAGGGGCGGATTCTGGTGGGAAAATGGAAAAGACAGCAAGAAAAGGAAGATAAAGGGGAGAGAGAGAGAGAGAGAGAGAGAGAGAGAGAGAGAGAGAGGGAGAGAGAGAGAGAGAGAGAGAAGCGGCTTGGTGACCACAGACGGGCGGCACCACAGCGGCACAGCGGCTCCAAAACAAAGGCAAGGCGGCAAATATGGCGGGTGAGGGTAGTCTAGTTGGTCAAGGGGCACCCAAGGGCAAGAAACAAGAAGAAAATTAGAGGAAAAGAGAGAAAAATAAGAGAGAGCAGGAGGAGAGAAAAAAGATGAAGACTTCCCCACTTGAAGCCTTCCCCACTTGCCTTCATCCACTTTCCCCAAAATATCTTCATTTTCCTTGACTTTCTTGCCTTTTTGTCCTCCAAAAATAAATGCAAGTTCTAGAAGGGGCAATTTGGTAAGTTTCCAAAGTATAGTATACCTTACTATACACATATACAGGCCAAGAATCCATACAGGCTAGAATAAAATCAATTTTGGCTCAAATTGAAGGGAAACGGGCTAGAAAATGCTAACGAGCTCAAAGGCTTGAAGTTGGACTGCCTTGGGCTAGCTTGGGCCCTACATGGCCGACCCCTCATAGGCGCAAGGCCCATTGGGCCTTTGGTCGGTCCAATTCCTCTTGATTCCAATTTTTCAACTCGTTGAATCCTTTTCCGATAATTCCCAGGCTTACCGATAAATTCAAGAATCAATGAGACAACGCCCAATATTTTAGTCTCGGCATCTTTAAAAGTTCGATACTCGAAATTGAATTGAAAATCAAGATTAAAATCCATCGATTACGACTCTAGCATGACCTAAACTACCGAGTGGCTCTTAGGATTTTTACACGAAATTGACTTGTGGTTGAATATTTTCAATTCATGTTCATGCCTATTCAAATTAGGGTGGTCCTCGATTGTCATGTAATTACGAGGGGATAATTGTTCACGCTAAGTACAGGGCCAAAAAGGAAATTGGTTTAACGTCGTTCGCAGTCAATATCGAAGTCGTGCAGAATCACCCGCAATTCGACCTCATATTTCTGCCGAATCAATTTATTTCCATTCGCTAATTTCCCTACAACAGTGTGGTATCATTCTTCTTTGATCTTTATGGTCGAGCAGCTTATTCCTGATTGAATTCACTGGTCATATGCATATCAGTCCTTAATTGTTTTTTCGAACAAGTCAGTTACCATTGAGTGATCAATTCAAGGTAGTCGTGACTAGCAGTGCATCGAGAAACAATCCTTTCATATATCTTGAGATGGGTCGAAATTCAAGATGTTACAGTTAAGATTAGTTTAGGTTAATTTTGCTTATTCTGCTTAATTGTGATTATTTGTGGTTTATGTGTTAATTAAGCATGTTTAGCTTAAATTGATTGATTGATTGTTAATTAATTTTTGAATTTAATGTTTTAACTATTGAATTCTTAAATTACACTGTTCATAGTGCACTGTTCATATGGAAGTGGAAAATTGCCTTGTTTCATGTGGCTTGATTTTATGAGGTGAATTGGATGTGTAAATGCACGGACATCCACATGAATCGTATGGTTTTCACAAAAGAAAGGAGAAAATGATTTGTTCGAGGAACACGGAAATGGACCGATTTTATAAGAAAGGATTTGAGGTTTTATATACAAACATGTGTGCATTGGCTGATGCTCAAAGATAAAAAGTGGATTGTGGTGGTATGCTTGCGCGATCACTAAGTTGAACCCGCCGCCCCGGCCGTAGTTCGGGGGGTGATAGTCCGATTTATCGGAAACCCAGCGGGGGTCTGGATGCGGGGTCACGATAGAGGCCAGGCCCATGCTCTTTCGAGAATACCATCTTGAGAGAGTATCCCTTGACATCACCATGCCTCATGGGGGAGGGCAATTCTTGGCTATGCCAGTAGACACCGACGGGGGTTCGGTTGTAGCCCTGAGAGGCAATAATAATCGGAACACGTGTGGATGCAAGAGCAAATGAAAAACATGGCATCATTGGTTCCGATTATGCATGAGTTGACCACATTGTTTATGGCACGCATGAATTGATGACGTGTAGGGTGTGGCAATGGCCATGTGAGATCGCTTGTAAATCAACTTACATGTGATTGATGAACTGCATCATCTAACAGCCATGTGCATTGCGTGTATTATGCTGAGATTTAATGTGCAGGGTATGGCATACCGAGTAAGGTTGCATGCAAACCGACTAATTAATTGTTGGTTAACCATGTCTCTTGTTTGGTTGCTGGTTGTTGGTTGTTTGTTGTTGGGTTGTGTGAGGGGCGGTTCTGGAGAGATACCTCGGGTTGAGTTGGTATACTAACCGAGGCTTAGATGGAGAAGTCGTTAAGGTTTTATCTCATTGGTTATTGTATAACCACTTTTAGGCCCTTAGAATGGAACACCCGCTGGTGCAATTCAGGATCCCTAAGGATTGGGAGACCGTAGTGACGCACCACTGCTTTTCAGGTCGGGTGCACTCATACGAGAAATACGTCTCCACCATCTGGGTGGACGAGGGACCGGGGCAATGGATACCCCATCGGTTCCTAGCGTGGTTCATTACAGAGGACGATATGTTGATCGGTCCTCTGCATGGTTTTGACGGGCCGCCTAGTAGGGGCTCCAAGGATGCCGACTGGGATCCCATAGAGTTAGACCCTTCTAATGGCACAATAGAGAATCCTGCCTCGCTCCACTAGCGATCGACTGAACGCCTCCGATACGACCCGACGGAGCCTAAGTCCGATGGGTCCAAGTAATGGTGGTGCTGAACCTGAGGGTTCATTTTGTATAGTTGGATTAGCCTAGCCTAGTTTCTTTTTGGTCTAGCTTAGAAGATAAATTGCCCCCTTTGTTGGGCTTGTAAATCGGAAACGATTCTCTATTGGTTAATCTAGTGAAAATGTATAAATGAGCAGTTGTTGCTGTCCTTGCTGTTCATCCCTCTATCCTTGTTTGATTGTGTGATTGTTTGTTGGACTGGGGATGATTCGTCTTCCGCATGCGTATAATGAAAGATTAAAATGAATGGTCGTCAACGAGTCCTGGAACGTCGCTTTCAATTGACTAAGGGAAGGGGTTATTGCGTGCTCGAGGTTCGAGGCGTGACATCCCCGTCGGTTTTGATATCAAAGCTAAGTTGAGACCTGGAGTGATAAGGTGCGTGGGAGTTTTGGTAGTGAGATAGGGATGGCTTTTATTTTATGTGCTTGTGATTGCTTGGTGTTCTTATTTTGTGGCGGGTTGCTCATAGTGTCTAATTCCCGATTGGAATTGGAAAGCAGAATTAACTATATCATTAAGCTCGTCGGCGTCAGGTTGGCGACCGATCGGTGAGCTCAAGCTTCGCTTGGGCAATGGCTAGCCGTCGCCATGCCGACCATTATGAGGAAGGTAGAAGAAAAAAGGAAAAAAAGAAAAAAGAAAAATAGAAGAGAAAAAGGAAATATAAGAATAATTATAATTTTGATTTTTATAAAAAATACTTTTATAAAGTTAAAAAGGACAAGAAAGAGTGCGAACAGTTGGAAATGGATTCTAACTTAAAATTCATTTAGATTCATTTGTTTTAAGCTTTCATCTTTTAAATTTAATTAAAAAGTCTCTTTAAAATTTAAGTGATTTATTTATGATTCATTTATATTATAAATGGGTCCTAGATGGATCTTATACCAATTTTAACAGGTCCAACAGCTAAAGCCCCCTCCGTACCCAACTTTTCTTCACTTGTAAGTCTTCTTCTTCTTGGATGAAGATTGAACTCTTTTCTTTCCGAAGAAACATCCTGCATACTTGCCCGATAAGTCATAAAAAAGACAGGGCTGATTGATACTCGTGATAGGATCCAGGGTCTTCCCTGAAACATACCCGATTACTCTTCTGTGAGATACAAGGGAAATGGCCAGAAAGCAGGACCCCTTTCACAGACATGTACAGTCCCTTGATAACGATCAGTGGGAGTGTAATTTCTGTAAGAAACGGTACAGCGGAAGCACGACAAGGATCAAGGCCCACCTTGCTGGAGCTGAAGGACTTGGGATTTGCGGCTGCGAGCTTGTCCCTGGCGAAGTGAGATCAGAAGCCCTCAGAGCGTTGAAGCGAAGAAGATGTGTTGAATCAGGCAACAACCAAGGCAATGTCGAAGAGGGTCCGCATCTGCCTGTGACTATGAACCATGAAGATGGTTGGAGAGAGACTTCACTCGCTGCCATGCCGTACCCGAGCTTTTGATGTCATAAGCGCTGTAGGTGCAATTTCATCAACCTTTCTTTCCTTCTGCGGTGGAAATTTGAGTGGTCCCATCAGCCAAGCAGACCTTGTACCTGAAGTTTAGGCTAACATGCTTTGCCCAGTAAATGCAGAAGTGAAACAACCCAATACAGAGGTTCCACAAGGTAATGCGCATCTCTAAATTCACCATATGTAATGCTGATGAAGCACGCTTAATTTGTCTTTTAAACTTCTGATAGTAACTGAAAACACAAAATTGGCAGGAATTAATAGGAAGAGAGGAGTTTAAGAGTCGGTGAATGATAACTAATAGTTCTTTGGAAAATATGCACCAACAAATGCTTTTTGTTAGAAGATATGCGATATCGACATCCGATTGCGTATATCCAATTGCGATTGGAATTGATATTGAAGATCTTTTTCAAATATTGGATTTGATTTATTGCATGATTCATTTCCTTTCTTGTACATCTTTTGTATTATAAATTACATCAATTGTACATTGAATGATAATATATAGAAAAACATTCTTCTCATATTCCCTTGTCTACTGTCTTCTATTTCTGCACTTCATTTCCTTTCATGGTATCAGAGCAGCCGATCTGCTCTTAATTGCTTCTGCTTTGATTGCCTGTTGACCGGCGGTTCTGACCTGCAAACAGAACAAATACTCCGGCAAAGGAATCAGTTTTTTTTCAGAAGACAGTATTCTTCATAATGGCTCGTGATTCTCCATCAGATTCAGAGCAAGTGATTTCCTCTGAAGTTCAATCATCCGCCCAAGTCCCTGGCGACCAGCAGCAAACCCAGGCTCAGATAAGTCTGGGGCAGCCCACCACGGCCCAGCCCATTATAGGCCAACAGCCCATTGCGGGCCAGCCCATGGGGGGCCATCCTTACCAGTGGATGCCTTTCCCAATTTATTTTGGGCCCAGCCCAAATCCATCATTGCCTGGGAATGTGGGCTACCAGGGATTCGCCCAGCCCAATGAAAGCCCACCAACCAGCAACGGAGCAAACTTCACGGGTGGGCCTGTTTTTTCACAGACGGGCGGGCCAGATGCGGGTCAAGCCAACGGGTCAGGAGGACCGAATGCGGGTTTTCCAGGCGGATCCGTAAATCCGGGTATGGGTGCAAATCCCTACCCGACTTTTCAACCCGGCTACTTGCAGTATTCCATCGCGGCCGTCACCGGACGACCAGAACTCGGCGACGCCTTGTTCGTTTCCGCCGCGGATGGACCGGAGTTGCGACTCATAAGTCATCATCTCACGGGATCCGAAGGGTATGCGACCTGGGCACGAGAGTTCCGACGGGCTCTCGTAACCAAAGACAAGGACGGATTCATCGACGGTTCTGTCGCCGTTCCGACCGACGAAAGAATGGCACGACACTGGAGAAAATGCAATCAATTAGTGCGAACGTGGATAGGAAATTGCATCAGTCCAGAAATTGCAGCCGGATTACCACCCACAGAAGATTCGAAAATCATGTGGGATAACATAAAAGAAATGTATGGAAGACTAGATCAAGCGAAGATTTTTTCACTCATGCAAGCATTGTCCGAATTGAAACAGGGAAACATGAGCGTTACCGCATGTTTCAACAAATTGTCCGCTCTCTGGAATGAACTAGAAGCGGCCGAAGAGAAACTCGACGGACCCGAAGCAACATTGCAACAATACAGAGCCATCAAAGACAGGGAAAAAACAACTCGATTTCTCCTTATATTAAACGATTCGTACTTAACCTTTCGATCGCAGATTCTGGCGATGGACCCAGTGCCACCGCTCGGCCGGATCTTTCAGTTGGCCGTCCAAGAGGAGAATCAGCGTCTCATTTCACCGGAAAACACGAAAGGAGGAGAGAGCATCGCGCTCGCAGCTCGCGGGGATCGGAAAGAATCGACGCAAGGAACCCTAGATCGAGAGAGAGAGAGAGGCGATCTGAGGGATTAGGGTTCGCGATTTCGCGACCCTTAAAAGGCTCTGGAATGGACGGCCCAGATCGGATGCAGCGATCGGACGGCTCCAAGGCGTTCGATCAAGCGCCTAAATCCGACGGTGGCAATACGTTCGGATCAAAGCCATCCAACGGTGGACATTTTTCGACCGGATCAAAGAATTTTGGGCAATTTTCCAAGGGAAAAGGAAAATTATTTTGCGACTACTGCAAGCGGCCCCATCACACAATTGAAAATTGCTGGAAATTACATGGCAAACCCGGAGAAAAAGAAAAAAGGGGGAAGGAAATCTCAGCTGCAGCATATCAGGTCACCGGCTCAAATTTCAATCAACCCATTACGAATGGGCAATATCATCAAATTATGCAGGCACTACAAAAATTGGACATTTCCAATAAAGGAAGCAGCTTTTCAGGTATTTCTCATTACCTGGTAAATTCAATTTCCAGAAATGCTTGGATAATTGATTCAGGGGCTAGTGACCATATCGTCTGCAATGAGAATTTATTTTCTGATATTCATAGGAAATTAGATATTCCTATTTCTGTTCAATTACCGAATGGGAATATCACTCTTGTCACCACAACCGGGACAGTTACTCTCAGTCCAGATATTACTCTGAAAAATGT